>JAQFXV010000009.1:0-72405 GCA_034694065.1 Camisia spinifer
GAGAGAGAGAGAGAGAGAGAGAGAGAGAGAGAGAGAGAGAGAGAGAGAGAGAGAGAGAAAGTGATGGAATGGAGTATATAGTGTATAGTATAAAGTATATAATACATTATACATCCATTATTATTACAAGGGATGATAATACTATTATTAAGACATCCCTTTCGAGATGGACTACTAAACCAAAACATTCATTCTTTTTAAGCTGTCAGCTTGTATTTCACGCACAAGCGTTATAGTATTCCTGGCATGCTATCAAATACTATGAAATGCTATTGCAATATATATACCAAATATATAACTTAGTTATTAGCCATAGTATATATGCTTTTTTACAAGTGTTGCACGGGAGGCATTGGGCGCGGAAACATTCATTTATAAATGGCAATCACTGCCACCACTACTTTGACTGCAACTATTTATCTTCTCTTATGTTACGAATTCACTGAAAGGTGAAAATTTTTTAGCAATAGATAATTTCATTTGTCAGCACACATACATTCATGCAATTGCTATTATATCTCAACTAAACTAATGTAATAACATGAGTGCCCCCTATCTCTCAAGAGCCCCCTTTTCTATCTCTTCTTAATAATCTGATGTCTCTCTTGTCGACGGCCACCAACTGATAGATTCGTCAAATTAGCCGATGATATAACAGATGAATAGAATTCATACATACAGTCATTTCGTGCGATCGAAAAGTAGTATTAAATGCATATTTTTTAGCTGAAGACGAATACAAACCTATTGTGATTTCGTACTAATATTAGTTGCATAATAGATGCGATGCAAAGCTGAGAAGGTTGTTATTGGAATATATATTATAAGCAAATACATAAGCGGACTAAAGCTACCGCAATAACAAGAGAGCTAAACAGTAATAGCAAATCCAGCTTATAGTATAGCTTTGGATATCAATTTGTTTGACATATTGTCATGTTGTGTGGCTTTGTAAATGCATAGGCTTTACGAATATCATGTGCATCTATGAGTGAAGTGTACTGTAACTCACAAATAAACTAAATCCTAGTAAGTGTGAGACTTCTCTCTCATTCATTCATTCAGAATAAATACTAAAACTTTGTTTTTTATTTCATTAAACTGCTCAAAAGTTTAAAATCCTATGCAATTAAAGGAGATTTATTTCTCCCTATTATACAATTCTACAAACTTTTACTCTTTTTTAGCAGAATTTGATGCCAGGAACTAATTTTTCATAAAATAAGACAATAAATGAAAACATTATTAATTAGGCATAAAAGTTGCAGAGAATAATGAAAAAGCTTGAGTTGCAATGAATGCAATGCACCTGTCATTAAATTTGTGACTTTAACTTTTCTGCCAAAAATAACATTTCACTGCATAAGGAATCCAGATGTGATGCCTTTTGGCCTCTGCTTACGAGTTAGTGCTGTCAAAAAATGCAAAAACAACACATACACTCTCGTAGAGCAACATCCGTTCGAATCGTTTCGAGAAAAACATATGCATTTTCATTGAATCATAACAGCAAATACTGAACTAATACCACATAACAACTCAAACTATTTTGGTTTTAAACTTTTAACTTCACATATCATTTATAGGGAAATAATCTATTTAAATAAGTATAGATTTTGGAGAAAAGTTATTAGAATTGAAATAAGATAATAATGAATAATGACATACCTGTTCATATTTTTCAAGTTCTTGGTGGTAAATTGTTCTAATTTGTGCGAGTTTGGCCCTATAATCGGAGTGTTCTATTGCATTTTCACCTCCCGACTGACCCGCAGCCGCAGCGGCCGCAGCATTAGCTGCCGCAGACTGACCGCCACCTTTCTCAGGTCCCGCAACACCTTCTGCTATTAGCATATTGTCTAAACGCATCAGTTGTGGATCTGGAGGTTCTTCTTCTTGAGTGTTTCGTAAGCTCAATACTAAATAAATTGGAAAAAATGATACAAATTATTAAATGTATTTTCTGACAAACAAATCATTTTCTGTTTTTTTAAAACTTATTTTTTCAATACATCATTAGAATACATTTCTTTTCTGTTTTTCTATTTTGGTTAAACAAATTTTGTTTCTTTCTTTTTTATGGTCAGTGCATTTGAGAAATAAATTTAAGGAAAAAAATGTTTGAATCGTTTTTCTCTAAAATATTGTGGCAAAACTTTTTGGTCAATAATAATCGAACGAAGAAATAGTAAAGCAAAACTTGAACCAGAATAAAGAGAAGAAGAAGTGGGCGAAATTTGTGCAGAGAGTGGCTTTTGCCAAAATAGAGAGAAAGAGAGGGAGAGAGAGAGAGACGAGAGAGAGAAGAGAGAGACGCATGAAGTAAAGTAACTGCAACTCTGTATGGAAGGCAGTGAGATAAGCAAAAATTTCTCGAGGGACAAAAAACTAGCGAGCGAGCATCCATGCGGGGTTACTTGGAATGGGGAACTGAAATAGGGGTATAAAGTCATTTCCTTGGTAATCACTGGAGAGACATTACATTGAGCTCGAGAAGTTAGAGGGAAGACAACCAACAAGAGATTTTAGACCCCCTTCTAAGACAGAGTCTTCAGACCAAAATCTTATATACGTATATATTTGTCTGTATATATATGTTATGTGTGTATACGTCTAATATATATACTGTTACTGCAGTAGTCTATTGATGCATGATTTGAGTTTTGGATGCGATCGCAAGAAAGCCCTTCGAGTTATCGTAAGCGTCCAGCACTTGGACCTAAAAAATATTGCCCGAAAAGCAATATCAGAGGCATTTCTGCCTTCAAGCATGAAACGGCAGCGCATATATTCACTCAATTCGATTAACTATTGAAAAAATTCTGACATAATCAGACATTGTTGTCGTGCACTTATAGACGACTTTAGCATTCTTTGTATTACTTTTTTCATCGAATATCTAAATCACAATTTGAAAATCTCAAGTCAATCGCCTGAAGCGGTTCAGCAAAATTCGATAAGAAAAAAAGGAAATGAAATAACCGGTGATATTAAATGCATTGGTTGACTGCGGCGAACAATATTAGGTATAAGTTATACTGAGTTAGTGAGGAATCGTATTATGGAATAGTCCTTTTGGTGATGTGTTTAAATCTGAGGAATCGCATAAATATATAATAATAACTTCTATCACACAAATGCTGAATATGCGAAGACCTTGTTTTTAATGCCAAGTCATGCATAAAAGTATGAAAAGAGAGAAAAAGGAAAGAAAAAGTTTAAGATAAAATCCGTTGCCTTACAGTAGAGACTTAGACATAAGTCGAACTATTCTTTCCCCTCAAAACTCAATGATGAGATGCATAGCAATCCCAATGTGCTCTACAATCCGATTTTCTCCTACAATGATTTGAAGCCACAAATCCAATAAAAGTAGTTTTTCTTTATGCAAGAAAAAGCTTCGACTCCTATCTACCTCTTCCTTCCGTTCTCTCAAAACCTAATGATGCTATTCAAGAGAGTATTAAATTAGTCCGTAAACGATCCATAGACTCCATTAACTCAAGCTTAACTCAAGCAAAGCACATAAGTTTATATCGACGTCTATTTAGCTAGATTAAAAACTCGTTTACTTTTATATGAGTTTATTTTCTTTTTTGTTCTCAGCTCTCTCTCTCTCTCTCTCTCTCTCTCTCTCTCTCTCTCTCTCTCTCCCTCCCTCTCTCACTCAGTCACATACACACACTTCTATGTAGTAGTAATAACTTGATAGTAGAAAATATAAGACAAAATGCCTGAAAGCATCTTTACTACAATTGAATATAACGCGAAAAAGCAAAAGAACTGATAGTCTTGAAGACGCAGACAATTCTATATTAGCAATAAAATTGAGGAAAATTGAAGAGCAAAAGAAAATTATTTAATTATAACATATTGAATAAGCGAAAAGTTAAGAAACATTTTTATGCATTTGGACTGCGTTTAAGTCAATTCGAGCCCATTTCAAGAAAAATAAGATAACATTCAAATAATTCAAGCTTATGATGAATAAACTAATTTTGATGAACAAAATGTATTTAAAAAATAGAATTATGAACTTTTAAAGACAATTGAAGAGAATATAAAAAATAAAAGATTGAGACTGAGTATATATGGATTAGTGAAAGTTATGATTTTTGCATTAGTTTATATAATAAGTTAAGATTTGTGATGTGTATATCGCGTGTTAATAATTTGTTTGAATATGCAAAAGTGAATTAGGTGTCAAATTATATGCTTTCGCTCAAAAGAAAGTTAATTTTATTGTAATGTCTGTCAAACTTATTGAAGTAAAGCCAAAAAGACTGATTTGTATTCAGAATCACACTGTCCTGCCCTCCCCTCCACTTTTGTAATTTTCCATTTCAAGCCCAGAGGCATTTTTAAGTCTTGTGACTTCCCTCACATTATCATCTTATAATTTGGCCCCTTTTCAGAAATTTTGTTCATGATTTTAAACGACTAACATTAGGTCTCCATCTATTTGAGTGAGTTAGTGATTGGCAAATACGACCCCATTCGCATTTGCACAAAAAATACCGCATCATTACATAAGCAGTTAAAAGAAAAGCAAATCCGGCGATAAGTTTTATTATTCAGGTGTGTGAGCTATCAATCACGCATTTTCTTGAAAATCAAACTTTTCAACTATATATTTGCTTAATTTGTTTCCTCTACAAGTCTGTAGAACTGAAAACTAGAAAAAGAGAGTAAGAGTTACTGCACGCAAAGTGTTAGTCTTAGCGCAAATTTGTTAGATAGTCAAACAAGAGAGAAAAGAGAGGTATACAGAGCAAAATGAAAGAGAGGGCACACCCATCCATCTAACACAAAACAGTGATAACATCTCATGTAGGTTTCAATGCATAAAACTTATATATTCCTGCACTTCTTGCACTTCATGCACGCCAACATTGCTTTCATTTCCTTCCAGTGACTTTCATTTATTTATATAAAGAATTTTAAATTTCAAATCATCTGAATAAAAATTTATAGATATTTTTGCGAACCACATGTGTTTAGAAATGAAAATCGAAATCTTTTCATCCAATTAATTAAATTAGACGTATGACTGAACTGACAAATTTGACTTTTTTAGATTATAAAACAAGTTTTAAATAAAAAACATTAAATGTTGGAAAATGACAAATAATAGGCAAATCGAGACGTGAACTTATAGTAGAAATAAAGCACATATTTTTATCAATCGCCAGAATCTCCCGTCTTGTTGTTGTACTTTTCTCTCTATCTATTGCTCGTCTTGAGGTCTCTCTCATTAACAATGGAAATAAGCAAAAGTATTTACAGCAGAGTTATAACGAGGTGTTATTAAGTGCTATCGTGACTGCTCACAAACCTGAAGAGCCATTGGGAGGCATGAGATCCGAGGGCTATATTATTATTAGCAGTAACATAAACAACATTATTTGCTGCATATTAAATATATGCACATTTTTCATCTTAACCAAAATTTCCTTAACCAAAAGTCAAGTTTGATCCAAAAAAATCATACAACTTAAGTGAGTTTCAGCGCATAAAAAAGTATGAATTAAGTCTTCAAATACTGAAACACGAACTAAAATTACACTTAATGTTATATAGAATAGAAGATAATTAGAGTGCGATTGAATCGGAGGCATCATTAATATTGACATCAATCTTAAGGCATCATTCATTCGAATGAAAAGCGCAAAGTTCTGAAAACTTCAATAAAAACTTTTGCATATGGATTGAGACGCAAAGAAAAAATTAAATAAATTATAGCATATATTAAAGTGATAGATCTCGCAGTTTCAAAATAAAACTTTCGCACAATTACAGGTAATAAATGGTGTGCGCAGTTATAAATTAAACTCATTTTAAGGAAAGCCCACATCAAAGATGAACTGATGATAATACCTAAACTTTTTTTGGACCCCATTTTCTTATAAACTGAGGATACACTACTTGTTGCACAATTATAATTCATGCAGAGAGAAATAGAGAGCAAGAGAGGGAGAGGGGGAGAGAGAGAGGGAGAGAGAGAGGGAGAGAGAGAGAGAGAGAGTGTAAGCAATTCGTTTATAATGTAAAACGAGCGGCACTTTTATATATATATATATATCTCTCTCTCTCTCACTTCCCACGAAGCGCTAGTGAGCGTCACTTCCGGACACTTCATTTATCACTGTCTCTATACAACTCCTCCCAATCAGGCATTTATGATTTTAATTTGCTTGTTTTTTGGCATGTATTTCACATAAAAACCTATTATTTGCACATTCGCTATAATATCTCATTTCGAGAAATGACTTTTTCAGGGCAAAAATCAATTGTGTATACCTTTCGTGTATGAATTTAAATTGAGTTTATTTTCAAATGCTTTGCAATGCTTTGCTTTGATGAACTAATCTAAAGAAATTTGCCCTAAAATTATTAGGAAAGGGTTTGAAACAAGAAAGTATGCTTAACATAATTAACAATATTTTTAGCTTCTAATGATACTAAATCGGAAACATTTTTAAACACATTAAATTAATCTATGAAGTAAAGTGAGTGGAAATTCTTCTATTTATTTGGTGTGTATGCAGAGAATTGGCTATTGAGAACATTTTGCAGTAAATAGAATAAAGGCAATAGAGTTGTTAGAATTGGTGGTAGAGTTGTCTGGAGAAGTAGATGGAGCAGTGTGTGTGAGTGTGTGTGTGTGTGTGTGTGTAGTGTAAGGATGCAGGTGCAGACCTAATAAAGGATATTACTAGACTCTAACATCATTGCACACAAGTTATTAAAAACTAAGAATCGAATCTCGCCATTAGCCAAGCATGCAATGAGTCTTTCCTTTGGCTCTTTGTGTGTTTTAATGGGGAACTCATTATTGTTTTAATGCTTTGACATGCTGTGCGATGAGATTACCAAAAAGGGGGTGAAATACCAGAAAAGAGTGAATGATATTTTATTGGAGGAAACATTTACGCAAAAACATTAAAGCTTTACTAAAAAATAATATTTATTGTGTGACTAAAGTTAAAATATAATATCATAGAAATAAGACATAAGAATAGAGAGAAAAAAGTTATCTGTTTTTGTTTCAACAAATATAAAACAAATATAAAACATAAAATAAGAGAAGTAGAAAAGAGAATATAAAACTTTTACTATTATATAAAGGTATAAGTGATATAGAAATAGAAAACGGTAGATAATGGTATGTGTTATGGGAAAAGCCTTTAGAATATAGTGGTATATATTGTCTGTATATATATTGAACACATTTCATATTGTATGGCACGAAGGCTTGAAAACCTGCAGTTATGTGTTTGTGTATGTTATGTATCATATGATCCACTTTAATAATCCACTAGGATTGAGAAAATGGCACATTGAGAAAGTTTCATTTTTACGCTATGCATCGTTCATCTTCATGTTTCCTGATATGGCGGAAGAACTAAAGCAAGGAAACTGCCTTCACTGCCGTCAGCAATCATGCACAATATAAAATGAGATCAGATCATCATGTGCTTCTATTTTCTGTAGGGTTCTAACGAATTAAAGCTGGAATCGAATTGAAACAACATTTTCTATTGCATGCAATGCCTATTGATATGGACTCTGTTCGGTCTCCCATTCTATCCCTCTCTCTCCCACTCTCTCTCCCTCTCCCACTCTCTTCATTCTGATTCTTAGCCCCTGTGGCGCAATGGCATTACTGACATCGAGGTTTAATGTCTGTCCATTCAGGAAATTATTATAGAACGACAATACACTGTTCAGACTTCTCTTCTTTTAAAGCCTTCATCACTGAATGTTTTATATATTCTCATTTTTGAATAGAGCCCTCTATGACGTAAATGTGAATCAAAATTCTTAGTGATCACCACTTTATGAAGTTATTATACCAACCAAACCATCATCAGTAATAAAGATAGTGGAATAGTGAACAGGTGGCAGAAATTGTTTACTGCAAACTAATAATGTGTCTTAAAAACAAATCGCTGACTAGATTACAAGTTCTGTATTTGTGCGCAAATTTATTCAGGAAGCAGAGGATGGCTTCGAATTACATTTCACTTCTTTTTGCAGGTGTTTATAAAGATGAATGTTGTTTAACAATAATACAATGCAAAAAGTATCGCAATAATTATATTGCTCGATAATTATGCAAATGTTTAGCTGCGAGGCTTCTCTCGCATGACATCCATTTATATTCGTTCGCTTTTTAAATAAAACACTAATAACAATAATGCGATATTAGTTAAACACCAATGAAGTTCAAATTGTAGAGAACTTACTATACAACTAATCATTAAGAAGAGTCTTATTTTTAGAGAAATTTTCGCTTTAAATTATAAGGTCTGTCAATAAAGTCAAGAGTAATAGCATATTAATAATTTCACACCTGACACATATTCTTCAACTTAAATTGAAAATAATTTAACAAACTTTTGCTCATCACAAAAAATGCTTATTCAATATATATTTTGTAAAATAATAAACACGTTTTACTCAAAGTGATAAAAATGGTCTATTGTTGAAGTGAAATGAATGGTTCATTAAATCGGAAAACAGAGCGAATATACATTATGTATATATCGGAAATATTATCAAACTTTTGATATGTTTACGCCTTGTGTTGTGTGACTATTAGTCGATTAGTATGAGTTTTCAATGATATGATACACTTAATTAGAAAAATAGAGAGAAACGCGAACTAATAGTGAAATTGGAAACAAAATTTTCATAAATACAAAAGCCATGCAATTTTTGGTTTAACTTTTATACCATAGCATCACGAGATATTATATACGTATATATGTATTATAGGTATGAGACCAATGATATCACGCACATATTTCAGTTGAAGCAATCTAATAGACAGGAAGTTGTGTGCATGGACTTAGAGAGTGACTGAGAGAGAGTATATGAGAGTATGAGAGAGTATATGAGAGTATATGAGAGAATATATGAGACAATATATGATAGAATGAATGAGAGAGTGAAACAGAGAGAGATACAAGACTCGCAACGTTGCGAGCAATGGCTGGTATATCATGAAACTGAATGTAATAAAACACAAAATAACCGCAAAGCTGTAACCACCAAAACTACTTTCTGCTTCTCTGAGCATAGATTGTTTTTGTTTGAGAGATAGAAAGTTTTGCTCCCCTCTAATATCTAACAATATCTGCTTCTATATATTTGAGTATTATTTAGTTTACTTTTGTTGAGCTCCATTTTTACATTGTTTCATGCATGGCGTGATCATTGGCCAAACAATATACACAATGAGCATAAATAGCTTCATGCAAATAAGCATTTGATGCATAACGCAAAGCAGTAAATCCACTTTTCGAGTGCAATCTATTTTCCACAAATATATCAAATACTATTCACAATCGTTTACTATTCTCCATAACAAAAACATGGTATTTAGCGTTTAGAAAATGTATTTTTACCTAACATTTAGGTTTTAGGTGGAAAACATAGACTCATAGTATCTGTAGCGAGAGTGAAATGTTATTATATTGATCAATAATAGTAAGGCTGTTACTGGACTCCACCCTTAGTCCACCCAAACACTGCTGTTTTCCCAGCACTGATTACATGCATAAACTGGTAAAGTGTAAGTGTACTCACAGGAGAAAAGCCAACACTTTTTTATACACACACATATACGTCAAAAAATTCCATATAATTAATTAATTTTTGGTGTTTTATACACACAAAAATATAGCATTATATTAGATATCATATTAGCCAAGAATTGGATCATTAACTGAGTAAGAATGAGATAAACTTTGAAATGCAATGGTTTATTTTGGTTCCTAATCTCATCTTTAATTACAGGAGGGATACATTCGAGCATAAGGGGAATGGCAAATCACACCCCAGGGAATCAACAACGACTAAATGGACCACAAGAGAAAATGACCAAATCCTTCCATCTGCAGTACAACTACTTTCTAATGGTATATCAACTATGAAATAGTCGTACAAACAGTAGAAACTTCTTGACGCAGAACACAAAATAAGTGACCAAACCTTGATTTAGAAAAAAAATACAAAGCCAAAGCAGAATGAAATGAAAATAAAATGAAAAATAAATTCTTGCGTTATTTTTATTATGCAAGTAATGGGAAGAAAAGTCAAATCAAAACTCATAAATAGTATTTCATATAATAAAAGAGACACATAATCACTTCATTGCATTGGACTCAATAGAAATAATGCATGCTTTTAGTGGAAACCACTCTTTTTAGATAAATACGAATGAAATTTTCGTATTCAGTAATGGGTCTCATATTCTCATACTCTTTATTCACTAAACAAAGTGAAAAACATTGAAAATAGTAAATATTGAACTTAAATATAATTTTGTCAAAAATAATTTTCAAATTTCTAACCAAACTTTCACTTTTGAGATGAAACTTTTCATAAAAAACTGATTAAATTTTCGGATTGATTTTCTTTCAAAGGTTTTTTATGAGTTGATATAAATTTGGTTTATGAATGAGTTGAAAAAAGTTGAGTAGAGAATAAAGTAGAGAATTTTGTTGTTGTGGTTCAGGCATTGGATTATTAGTAAAATACAACGCATTGGGAAAATTAAGATCACCACAGAATTACTTTAGCATTACTAAAGCATTACTATGAGTGGGAAAAAGTAAAAGAATTAAGAGAGAAAAACCTTTGCATAATATGTTTCCCTGAGACACAATTTTCCCATTAGTCTAATGGCAACACAACGACTGCAAATAATGTAGTCTATGAAAGGAGTTATTGCAGAGAACACATAGCTTTTGGGGTGATATGGATTAGTTTGATATGGAATTCATCGCATTATAATTACACATATACTGTACTCTTTATATATGATATATTATGAATGTTTCACGAGTTTAACACTAGAATATTCAATAATTACATATACTTTATATTCAAACTATTATTTGCACTCAAATTTAATTGTATACTATTTCGTAATTCTGTGAATATATGTATATATTATTTTTCAAAGTTATTGTATAATAATATTCGTAATTTAATGATTGGCGATAAGATAGCAACTGAATATTCATCAAAAATAAAACTATTCTAATCATTATCTCAAAAATAAAGCTAAAAAATAAACTTTAAAGCTTAAAAATATTCAATTTTGGCGATGGAGAGAAGTGTAAAGTGTTTTGCCATACATTGCAATATCACTAAAAGAAGATAAATGAAAGTCTAACTAAAGTTGAGAATTAGTTTGAAAGTCACGTTTATATTTAGTCAAAAACCAATACAAACTTATAACCAAATTAGGATCTCATAGATATGTTGTATAAGTTTAAGGCATCACTATTTGACTTTCACTATCTCTTTCACAACCACTGAGATTAGTGTTTTAATTGGACAAAATTCCAAAGGGATGTTAATCACTAAAACCAAATCATTCGATAGGGAATATTCAACTGTAAGCACATCTCTTATAAAAGTTGTGTCCTTACAATAAATTCGTGAACGAATTCCAATTTAATCACGATATACTGCATAAAAGCAAATAGATTTGCTCTCAGATCAAGTTTTCTGATAATAGAACATCAAAAGTATTTTTCAAAGCCAGAAATAATACTATTAGAAATTCTTGAAGTGATTCGTATTGTCATTCGAAACATTTTGAAAATTGATTTTTCAAAAAATATAAGTCAAAAAAAGTAGAATCAAGTTTTTTAACTTGAAGGCAAAGTGAAAGCATTTATGTGCAGAGAAGTGCAGATATGATTTGCAAAGTATTTGATAGACTTTAGGTTATAATAAAGTTATGAAATTTGTAATTCGAGAAATTTAATTCATAGCAAAAAATATAAAGTTAGAAGATATGAAACGTTAGAACCTTAAGCAATAAAATTATTTTGAATAAATATTTTGCGCACAAAAATTTCTGAATAAAATAATAAGCTTAGAGTACATTTGCATAAATATCTCATATAAATCCTTTCATCAAATTCTTATGCGTAAAAACTTGAAACTGATATTCTGCAGAATATTCTTTGATTATTTTATAGTCACAATAGTTGAGAATCAAATTACATTTTTCGGTTGAAACTGAAAATTCAAAATAATCGATTGAAATAATATTTGAGAATCAAACTTGAGATTATAATTTGGAAGCTAAAAAATTTTCAATTAAATAAATAATCTCATACTCGAATGTGATGAGAAGGGATTTGAAAGGGGAATAAATTGTAGAAAATGTATACCCTTATGCCGAATGTAATATACTCTATATATTGTACTGTACTCTGTATAGAGAGAACGTGTGTGTAAGTTATATATACCAAAGTTTGCTGTGAAGAGGGATTTTCCTGCAAAATTCAATAAGAACAGCAAATACTTAGGCTAATGGAAAAAGAGGCACTGCGTCTCATATAATGGCTTATAGGACCTCAAATGTATGGCACATGAAACGCATCACTGGAAAACCACTCTCAAGTGCATACACAACACAACATCAAATGCACATACGATACATATACTGTGTATATATGTTTACACCAAGAAAGTGTAATTACTGCTAACTTTTTCCTGTATATGAGTTCAAGAATGAGGCGAACAAAAAAGAAAATAAGAAAAAGTGAATGTATATATGGATGGCTGAAATAAATTATCATATAGAATATGGATCATTGTATGGATGTTGCCTTTGAGGCGATATTATGAACTTACTCAGCAAAAAATATATAAATGCATTAAGTTTATGAATTAAAACGCGACATTAGATGTAATTTTATTCATAAAAAGTCGTGTGGTATTAATACGGGTGCTTTAAATTATGAGCGCACTAATAGCTCGATAACTTAACTCTCATAATGTTAATAATAATAATGAGATATCAAAAATGAAAGAAAGACTGCTTTAAGAAATAATAACAAAAAATAGAACCAAAAAACAAAAGAGGAAGCATTGTATAACATATCCCTAATAAGAAAATGTAACATAAAAAGAAAGAGAGAAAAGAGCCCAAAAGTAGAGGCAGAACGAGCTGACCACTGGAGCACAAACAAAATGCTATTATACTTTGCTGGCACTGCTTTCTGACGGTAGTCATTCATTGTGTTTACCTCATTAACGACGAAAAAGCAAGTGACTAAAGGAAAGGAAAAGAAGGAAGAAAAAGAAGAACAAAAAACCAAAAGCCATATATATATATTTGTTGGCCCAAAAAGAAAGAGATACACATTCGGTCCTCGAATATAAGAAAGTAGAAAGACATAGAAAGACAGTGACATTGAGCGCAGTCGAAGCCAAAAAGAATTACACACAAATGAAGGCAACTGTAAGGATAGAAAGAGAGAGTAATGGGGGTCTACACAGATGCGGATGTAGTACTCATTGAGGCGGTAAAATACATGTGCATCCGATGAAAAGACAGGAGACGTCGACCAGAAACAATGGTATCAATGTTATTGTTGCACATAATAAGTGATGGTTGAGTGTCCTGTGAGTCCACTTTTCAATGATCAACAAAATATATTAGTATTACAGCATCGCTCCATTCATTAGCTTTGGGCCCAATTTAGGCCTTTAAATGACAAATTAATTCAAATGAAGACTCATTATTGCATCCAAATAATGTTATACTAACTCGATATGACATTTGGTTCATAATAATTAAAATTTCTTAGAACTCGATTTGAATTTTAAGTTTCAAATTTTCAAACAGCGATTCGAATACAATCATATACAGAAACTTATTCAGAATTAAAGTTAAATAAATTAAAACAGACATAAAATATATGGCCCTTCGGTTTATTTGTTAAGCATTACTAATTTTATGGCTTTAATATTATTTCATTTGATATCTGATCGCATACTTTTCTGATTTGATATCATTTTCCATTAAAAAGCTTTATTAACAAAGTTGATAAAAGAGATCCCTTATAATGATTACCCGTATTATGTATTATGTGATGCAAATATAATTCTAAAAATGTGAACTTTTCAAAAGTTTATTGTATTCAACAATTTGAGTGAAAATATGCAAATTTAACTCAATTATAAATATATCCATTGAAATATTTTTGAAAATTTGAGTTCATTAGAAATAAAAAGCAAACAAAATTGAAAGTATGACTCAACAAAATAATGATATTAAGAATAAACTGGACAGAAGAGAGGGTCAGAAGAAGCAATTTATGACATAAAGTCAGTCTGAAAGGCTGTGAATCGATAAAGTATACACTGGTGTAGAAGAGCTGCTAACTTATGATATGAGCAAACTTTTTCTGTCAAACTATGGCTCACTGTAAGGATCATTAGGCAGCAAATGGTAACTCAAAAACGGACAGAACATGCAAAGACACAATGATGAGCACCACCAGCAAAATGAACCTCAATATTATGGACCACACATGATATGTGTATTACTTACATAGCTCTCTATCATCATTTTGCTTGCCTTAGTTTTCCTTCATCTCTATTGATATACATTATGTGAATGCAATGCTTTTGCAATGTCTCGCATTGATATTTATTGTGCAGAACTATGTGTATGTATGTGTACACCTTCTTTAATGTCAAATGCAATGAATGTAATGCAGATATACAACAGGTCAATACTATGTGCATACCATAACCCAAAATACAGTATAACTCAAATAGTTTTAGTTTTTAATATTTTTCATCTGTTTCAAAAATACTATTTTGGGAATTGAAATCAAATCTTTTTATACTCATAATCATTTGATTCAAATTTCATTATTAACTCTTTTAATTTAGATCTCAAGCAATGAATTGAGATCAAAGTTAATGTTAAGTGATATTACTGTAAGTGATCGACTCTGTGAGCCCAACCTCAGCATCTCTAACTTTTCTTATTCAAAGCATGCATTCAAGTTATGGTCACTTTTTCATTTTGAGATTCATCCATCAGACCATAAATATTCTTCGAGTCAAAGCTCTTCGCGTTTGAATGAAAATAGAAAGAGAAAAAGAATGAGGAGAGAGAGAGAGAGAGAGAGAGAGAGAGAGAGAGAGAGAGAGAGAGAGAGAGACCAGCGATGTTCTGGAGGAAAAAAAGGAATCACTGACGTTCTTAAGTGCATACATACTATAGCAATACTGCAATCCAAAGGATTTTGAAAATCCTTTGAAAAAGAAAATGATGGCAAGAGAATGAACATTTGGATGGACCCATACCTTAACACTAACATTGATGTCTGGCTTTTTTCAATGAAGATATATAGACTTCTTCTACATTTTAGTGAACAACTATGTAGTCCTGCATTTTTCAATACATTTGAGGCAAAACGTGAGTAGCTTTACACTCATGTTATTCTATCAATGTATGTATGCCTACATTTTGCGATATACTCTTTGCATAGATCGTAGAAATGCTAAATTCAATTTTAGAGCCAAATGTGGTAAAGGTGTTGGTGTTATACAGTATAAAAGTATAATAGTATTGTATAAAGCAATGAAGTTAAGATCAAAGCTAGTCTTATATGTGTTGTGAGTGAGATCAGAAAATACAAGATTTGAAGAATAAAGAAAGTAGAAAAGAAAACAGAATCGCGCTTAAAGAAAGTTTGCTCTTTAGACCTTATTTTCTTCTTAGATCAAAGCTTACCAGCGATGGAATGAGAAAGTATAAGAAAGTTTCATTAGACTCAAGCACTCTAAGAAAGTAATTGTCTGATGGAAAAGAAGTAGGGAAGGGGCCCATTGAGACTCAAGTATCCTTTTACTTACGATACATTCGTAGACAAACACAACACACATACAGATAGAGAGAAAATAGAGAGAAGAGAGAGAGAAAATAGAGAGAACAGAAGAGAGAGAAAATAGAGAGAAGAGAGAGAAAAGGAGAGAATGAGAGAAACGAAATGCAATCAAACTTTAGCAATAGATTGGAAGACTATCTGTGAATTAAAAGAAAAGAGAGGAAATTTGAGGATTGCATTTGATAAAGACTATAGAATAGCGATCGAAAAAATAGAAATAAAAGAAAAACTTCTTTTTTCAAACTGATACTAAAACTTAGGAATAGAGAAGATATGAGACATTAGTAATGAGATGCTAGAAATGGTAGAAATAGTACAAATAGTACTACTTGTGCTGCAATCAAATTACATTCATTTATCTTAGTTTTAAAAAAACGCCAACATTTGAGTTAAATCGTGCGTTTCATTCATTGCGGCACTGAATTAATTTCTTTTAAAAGACATCTTAACTTCGATAAAGAAAGAAATAAAGAACAGAAAGAGAGGGAGAAGAATCTCATTCTAATAAACAATAGGCTTTTGCTAGAATGGCATCGCATTAATATAACTCGAGATGTAATCCCTTCGCCCCAAAAAATTCTAAAATTCTTAATTTATTCAAACTTTTGTTTAGTGATGCGTTAGAAACAAAAGAGAAATAATAGGAAATACGCGAATGAGAAAAATGTTTGATACATAGGTTTCTCGAATGAATTGGAGAGCAAACCCGTAAATGTTGGGCTGAATATATGAGTAATTTAGATTTCACACAACTCTGACTTTTCGTATATCATGAAATACAAAAAGCGCATTGCATTCAAAATTTTTGAGAGATGGCTATAGCGAGAGGTATAACAAACTCAAAAGTTGCTTTGCGTTGTTTGCAAAGATTCCATCACACACTTCATTAACTTCTCATTCCTATGCAAATGAAAGGGAATGAATGTTTCCATACTTAGAGAGCTATAGCGTCAAGATTTGCTTTTCAACTAAAACTTCCACATAATCTAAGATACACTACTTTTAAATGAAACTCAAATAAAACTTTTCTTTAGCTTAAAAGTTAACCATCAATTCATTCACATTTAACCTAATTTCTCTGTTTTCTAATTAATCAAGAAATCAAAGTTATGTTTAATAATTTATTTGAATAAATTCTGTTTGTTTTAAACTACACTAAATAGAAGCCATTAGTACAGAGACTCATCAGATAATTATACGTTATTAAGTAATTCGTATGAAATGAATATTCGTAGGAAACAGATTGGGCGAAATGGAATGCTAGCTCTCATTGTATTTGAGCTAAAATTGCATATTTTGAGTTAATGAAAGTAAAGTAAGGAAAACACAATCTATGCTATACTAGAGATAAAGACACAACTTCTCATTCTCTTAAACCATTTCTCACTAAACATACTCTCACTCAAACTCAAATGTAAACATTTGAACACACATACAAAACACACAAATATATATCTCTTATTCAATGTATTGTGAGGTAAAATTTCTTAAAATATCTATAATTACTTCACCAGATTTCCGTGTGTTCAGTGAATATATGATAAGTTGACTCAGTTTTAAGAGAAAGAGTGATCAACTAGTTTTGGAAATCAGTTGAAATATCATTTGAAATCAGTGTAAAATAGTATGTTTGAAAATTGTTAATGAGTAAACTGTTTCGAAGAAATATTATGAAATATAATACGTTTAAAATATAAAGAAAACACTAATTTCTCAATTGAATTTGTCTGAAAGGCAAATAATTGCTCAAATTTTTGTTTTTGACTTTGACAGAGATAAACTGCATTCAACGAATGCATAAAAGTCATAGTTATCATAGTTATAGTTGATGTGTCACTTGTTGCAAAAGAGAAACTTTGGTGAGTCTCTCATAGTCTGAATCTGTGTGAGTGAGTCTAATGCTAATTTATCTTTGTTGACACTTTAGGTTGCACTTATTGAAAGGATTAATCTTTTTACAACATGCTGTGGCGGTAAAGCCAACTTATATTAACTGTGCATCACTTTCTGATAAGAATCTCACAAATCACAAATGTAAAGACCCCTCTCGTCCCCCCTTAACACCTAATAATACACAATTTATTGAGTACTTACTTTTTCAGTCAATCATAAATAAAAGTTATGTATTTGAATAAAAAAGTTATGTATTTGGAAAAGTTTTTAAAAAATATTATAAAAGAAGTCAAAAATTACATCTATTTTTAACAATAAGTCACTGATAGTTCAGGCAATAGTATTGAAGAAATAGTGAAAAAAAGTTAGAGAAAAAATTCATAAGTTTGACAGTATCTATGAATGAACAATAGAGTAGTCGGACTCTAACATATAACTTAAAACATATTTGAATACCATTTGTGCCATCAATTTGAAGCTGAGATAAAATTGAGGTCTTTTTTGAAAAAACAGAAATTGCGAGACAGGTGTAGTTATATGAAAAAAAATTCATTCAACTAACAAAAAGATACAATAGGCATAAATGTATTGTTAAAAATGCAATCTATAAAAGCCAGAACTAGTACTACTGATTTCACTTATACACGAGTAAATCGAAATAGACTTTCCAATCGATTGGTAGTTTTGTAGTATTATTTGAGGACATATGAAAAACAGCAATATTTCAGTCCCCTTTTCTATCAAATAAATATCCCTCAGTTTAAAATTGGATGAAATAGCATGAGAACGCCTTCGCTGGCATTGTGGCCTCTCTTATCATAAAAGGACACATGAATCGTCTGAATCGTCTAAATTCCATTTTTCATGACAACATTTGACAAACACATGAAGCAACTCAACTATTTTTTCAATGTTTTGCCCTTACTTTATATAACAATCTGCTTTCTATTTGTAATCTTAAGGCCATCTTTGGCAAGAAATTAAATAAAATCAAATGCACTTTTCCATTGAATAGACTCTACTTATTCTTTTTATATGTATTAAAAATAAGCCAATATTTGGATTGTCAGCAAATTGAGCGTAATGTTGAGCAAACCAGTAATATGACAATAGCAGATACAATTGTTTTCTTACCTACAATAGAAATAAAAATATATATTTAGTTATTTGTCTGTCTTTTTTCTCTTTTATTCTTTTTAGAATAAAAATTGATTAGAAAGCAAAATAATTACATCTTTATATAGAAGTAAAAAAGTATTAGAGAGTGAGGAACAATATATAGGAAGCCGTATTCATTTTATAATAATAAAATGGTGAACAATGGGCATAAGGGGATCCCGACTTAGAGCAGTCATTAATCAATATCTTAACTGACGATAAATTGCTGCCGCTATCCATCGCTATCTCATTCTTAAAAAGGGGTGAACGCGCGCCTGGATATAGAAACCCACTGATTGTAATAAATTAATAAATACTTGACAGGTCTAAACACTTAGACGTCACTTTCACTCACGACAAAAAAGAGGAATAAGGCATATAATATGAGAATGTGTGACAAGTCAGAAGTCACATCAAACACAAGTGGGGTTAAAGTATTTAAGTAAGAAATATAGATTATTAAATATATTCAAACGCTTTTCACTACTTATTATTCATATATAAAAAATGATTTATTTTTATTTAGTCATTCAATTATAATCAATTCACCAGTTTTACGATTGTAATACATATTTATAACTTATTATTAATCTTTTCTTTCGAATTAAAGTCATAATAAATTGTGACTTTTAGATAAAATTTTTTTTATAGAAACATCTTTGAAATAATCATCAAAAAAGTGAATGATTCCAGTTATTGATTGAATGATAAGTAAATAAACAAATAAATATTAATAAAATAGAAGGAAATAAAGATAATAGAAATTATGTTAATTTTATAATCAGAAGTAAAATATATTCGTTGGCCAATTAGCGCCACTGGAAACGAATCAAATTTAATTATAATTTCCAACACATACGTTAGAGGAATAGATATAATATACAAGTGGGCAGTCGTCGGGTATTTTAGTCATTATTCATATTTTTCAATAATGCAAATACAGAGCCAAATAGAAAACATACAGACATATACAGCATATGCTGCTAACTATGAAGCGAAAGGCTTTGGCCTAAATTAACTCTTATTGCAATTTCTAAAAGTAAGGAAGCATAGAGTGTGGCGGATAATTAGTTTTGTGCCAATATTGCTCTTCCTATTACTGTTACTGTTAATGCATATATTCTCAAATACAAGCCTTTACGCAAACAAACTATACTAAAAGTGAGAACAGAATAAGTTATTTCACATTTTGCCTAAAGTTTCATGGCTTAAAATTAATATTATTTTTATTTTAATAGATTATTCCTTTACTAATAATTCTAATTAAACAAAATTTTTGTATTCAATAAACGAAATAAATTCATATTTTTCATTTTTATTCGTTTTAAAACTACTTGAAAATAATTATTGTTTCAGTTTTTGGTCAGGAAATCAATGCTAATTTTTCAGAATATAAAATATCAAACTATTAAAATAGAAACATTTTCAACTTAAATTTCTTGACGAAATGAAGTTTTAGATTTCACTGAATTTTCACCTTAATATTGATAAAGATAAAGTTGAGTCGTTAGAGAAGAGATAATATGATAGTAAAAATAGGTACGAATGAGTATAAATACTTATGAATGAGTAGGAGTGAGAGAAAGAGATGGATCAATTATAATCATGAATCATATGCAAATATCGTGTTGATATCACACACTCGCACACATAGACATACAAAATGATGCATTAGTAAAGGGCGGGCAGAATATTACCGACAATATTACTACTGCATTGTATAGCATCACAAGTAATACATTCAGTGGTTTATTCTTGCGAACTAATATTTTTGGTCAGCATGACTACAGTTTAATGGGAGGCAATGAACACAATGGGAGAAACGTGATGTGAATGATCCCATACTATCTAATGTGAATTACCGGTAATATTTTTCTCTTTTACACTATTTTCCTATCACAGTCGACCTCCACATACAAATATCATTTGAACCATTTCTACCACTATCGCCAAATGGTAATACTGTTATCGATGACATTACTCGTAAAAATAAGCTTCAGTAATAAACTTCAACAAACCGTAAAGTAACTCATCAACAACTTATTTATTATTTTGCAGCCTTAACATTGCTCTGCTTTAGTAATAGATAGTCTACGTTAGTATTAAAGGCTCGTCTGAGGCCTCCAACTATTCTCAAAGTAGTGAGACTTCGAGAGATTGAGTGCGAGAGAGAGAGGAGAGAGAGAGCGAGAGAGAGAGACGAGTGAGACAGAGAATAGTGATATGCAAATGTGTTATTTAGAAAAGTATGAAATTAGTAGCATAAAGGCATAAAGTGAGTTACAGTGAGCAACACGAGCAGCAACTTATTTAAGCGAAGCCAGAAAAACATAAATCAAGCATTTGGAGCATTGGAAAGACTATGCTTTTTAAAATAGAAAGAAGAAATTCCCCGAACACTTCAAGTGCAATATGTAAATTACGCTTTGGTACGATTAATTACTTCGGAATTAGTAATTATGCGCTGCATGTAAATAAAATAGTGAATCGTAACGTTGTTTGGGGACCACAACTCATTAAGGAAGTTCAGCTAACAATGTGCTATAGTCTGCACTTTATTGCATTATGAGCTCAATATTTATTTTCTAAATAATACACTTACTAACTTTCAACTAAATTCTAAATAACTTTCATTTCTAAAAATACTAACTTCAGCCTTCGCTTCGTTATGAAAATCTGAAACTTTTTAAAAGTTCGCTCATATTATTCTTGTGATACCACAAACTTTTATTTAAGAGTAACTGTTGGTATCAATTGGTAAACAAACAATCATTAATGGTCTGAAGAGAACAATCATAAAAAATTGATTTACGCCAAAACGAAACCTTCCATTAAAGAAACACTAAAAGGTTTTACTGATATATATTTCAGAAAACACACGACATTATGCAATAAGAAGAGGAACTCATAAACAAAAAAAGTCGTGAAGATCATCATTGATGGTCTTCTTTGAAGAAATAGATAAGTTTGATATCGTATGAATAGTGTTTGGGAAGTCATACTCAAAAATAACAAAAATCGTTTATTTTTGAGAGTTGTGTCGCCGAAACGTAAACCATTAGTAAAGCACTTAAAGCTTTTCTATCAAGTCTGAAGTGGGAAAACATTTAAAAAAATAAAATATTTCGAATATGAGTTATTTTCAATGCAATTGCTATAGAAAGAGAGAGACCAACAATATTGGAGAACCAAAAAAGATATTGCGTGAGAAGTTTGGCTTTTAGGAAGAAAAGGCATATAGTTTGCGGTTTTGTTACATAATGGAAAGATTATATACTGAATAAGTCAAGTATTATATACGTGTTCGATGTGTTAGTTTGATATAGCGAACCATCAAATACTGACATTTCCCTTCATTTGTCTCTTGACACCAGTATTGTCATAGTTGTCAGATTATTGTAGTTGGGATTTGACCAAAACATACAACAGTACAGTATAGAGTATTACACTATTGCCTCCTCATGTCTGATGCCTCAAAGATCATCATCTCATAAGTTATCTTACGTGCAATGTTTCAAATAATATCACTTCAAAAAACTACAATAAGAAGGATTACATTTGCGGCCAAAGTATATCGGATTTCGAAGTTTATAACCTTTGTTAGAGATTATTGATAACTAAATTCTGAATATAGAAAAACAAATAAGAACTAAGTTTTCATAAGAACTTTTTGTCTTTCAGTTTGTATTCAGTTTGTATTAAGTTTTCGGCAATAAGTGAATGCATAGAAATTTTCGCTAAATTATTTGTAAAACTTTTGAGCAGTTACTGATTTGATTGGTTTAAAAATGAATATGTACTAACACCTAATTTAATTGATTAAAAATTGAGTAATAATTGAATACATGAATAAGTTGAACGCATTAAATATGTATTAATATGACATTTGTTGAGCTGGAAAAATATCGCTTACAATAAAAGTATAATAAAATGAATAACTGTTGAAAAAATGATTGTTACTTTTACTGTTATTAGCTATAAATTATCAATAGTCTTGTTTAGGAATGTGTTTCCTTATTTCGGATGAACATAATAGTAATAATAATAATAATGACATTAAATGTGTTGAGCTCAGTGGTAACTAAAGCACAATAAGTTAGTGCTATACTAAGAGTTGCCTTCATTTAATGACTGCCTGGTGGGCAACCAAATTACTCGAGTCTATCTATATATTAACGTTTTATTATTAACGAATCGGAAATCAATCAATTATTCCAATAGATTGTCAGTTCATATAACAGAAACGGCAAAACAGGGACAGAGCGGGACAGTTATAACAATAATACTTGTAATAGTAATAATAAATTATGAGCAAAAAGGGCTACATTTGAAGCTGAGTTAGAAACCTAAAGATGTATAGCTATTGGCACAAAACACAAAAATGTATTGCAAATGAATACGAATGGCATATATAAGTAAATGTCTTACACATGATTTGGTTTAATATATCCTAAAATCAGAGTTACAATAACAGCCCTTTTAGTAACAGGATCTAAGTGTACAATGGCTTCTAAATTCATAGCAATAACAACATGAGCATCGACAACAACTATAGCCAGAGCTCGTGCTAATGCACATTAATAATGTATGAGAAAGAGAGAGAGAAAACCTAAGAGAGTGAAGTCAACAATTTTTTGGTGCGGATAAGGGATGAGCACCACAACAACACAACAACTAAAAGGGGAAACGAAATTCCCAGAAATCATTTTCTTATTCCATTCCCAGTTTTTTGACTCTGAGTTACGTTCACTCATTCATTCATTCATTCAATTTTTTCTTTTCTCTATTTCTACTCTATTTTTGCCTCTACTTATGGTAGAAAAGGCAGAAAAACTCTCGAACTTTTTCTATCTTTGAAGAAAGTTTAAGGCTCAAAATGTTATCTATAAATAGATATATGGCTCAAGAAAAATAAAGTCTGACTTAGGTTAGAGGCAGAGGAAGAAAGAGGGCTGCAATCAATGCGATTCGTTTGATCAAATATGACACCACTGAGAAGGAAGATATCCAATAAAGTATAAATGAAATTTATTGATGAGTTTCCAGAATTGGCTTCAACACAACAAATCCACCTGAATATGTTTCAATCTTCATAGTATTAAAGCATTAGGTTATACTTATACATAATGGATAAGCAACAAAATGCAAATTGAATATACGTTTAGGAGTTGAGTCCCCCGTAATGCGACTTCACTGCATGAATAATAATTTCATACATGATCACTATTCAAAAAATCTCTATCAAATAGAATAGTGTTGCTATGGATCACATTTTTAATCATTCATATAATAAATTTGGAAAACTCTAAAATAAATATTTTCATTAAAAATAAGAGATGAATAACAATTTTTTTCTTCTCGAAGTGCGTCTGTTATAGTGTGAAAGATGTACATAAATCACTGATGAAGGACTTGTATCTCTAACCAAATTCATTGATGTCTGATATGGCACAAGTTAAGTCTCTTAACAAAAATAAATAAACAACGCATCAAAATTGGAGTTCAAGAAAAAATATTACACTAAACGATTACTTAAAGAAAAGGTTCGACTCCTCTAAGAGAAAATGTATTCCTAAATATAAACCACAAATAATAATAATAAAAATAAGAGCAATTGTTAGTCGTTTTGAGCAATAATAAGATTTGGCAACAAATAATCCAATCAATAAACTTATTAGTTATTGTTTGAGAGGAAAAAGAAACGGTTAGTTTTGTCCTAATTTTGCCATATGTTGAGACATTCAGTCAGCTTATGATAGAAGGGAAATAGCGATGAAATAACATAATGTATTTGAATGTAATGCGTTTGTATTGCTTGCATTGCACGCAAATTTTTATGCCAATCGTAGTGAACATAAAAAACGCAACATTGAAGTGAAAGTGAGATTCATTTGTCTTAACGGTTATGACAAGACGGGGGCGAAGGGGGCGGTCACGGGGGTCATTCCGGTCGCATCTAAATTATTTTGTGAAAGATTGATATATAGTATGATAAACGAAAGAATGAAAGAGAGACTAACGAGAGAGAGAAAGAGAGAGACTATAGTGTGCTGAGAGTGTGAGTTGAGCCGCACAATCAAATTAATGAATGAAAATACCAGCGCAGAAATGGTTCCATAGTTTGATTCTAATACCATTTGAAAAGAAGTTATCACTCATAGTCAGAGATGAATATATTGAAGTAATCGTGCAATACTTTCACAGCATATTCACGTCAATTTCATGCGCTCTTTAATCATACCCGTAATCGCTTTTAAGTGAAAATTTTGGAATCAGAGCAACACCAATAAGACATTTTGCGTATTGGATCATAATATACAAGAGCGAAAAATCGCATAAAAAATAGTACATCTTTTTTTGATTGTCTGAATGTGAGCTCATTCTCAATTCGATGCCTTTTTGCTGAGTTTTCTTGAAATTGATAGAAACGAATGAATTGAGAGAGCATTGGTGTAAAAATTACAACAGGGATAGAGAGAGAGGAGAGAGGAGGTAATGGTGCGAAGCAGAGGGCCGGAGAAAGAAGTGACTTGAAATGAGTCTTTCTAGAGCCAAGTGTTGGCAATAATGTTGTGCTGGTGCCAACACTACTTTTCTCTCTATATATCTTATACTCAATTGTATAACACAAACAGCCCTTTCTTCCGATCTTCCAAACCAACAAAATATATTCTCAATGAAGTCCGCATACAATTTATTCTTATATGATATATACTAAGGATGAACAGACGGAAGGAGAAAACATTTAAATCTTTTTAGCCGGTAGAACAAAATTAATATATTTTTTTTAAACAGCAGCAGTTGTTGTAATCAACAATAGAAACATAATAAATAAAACTACTGTTATGTCCATTACAATTACAATTATCTATCATTCTCTTTCTCAGTCACTATTTTTTGTTGCTATAAACTTATAAAGCTATAAATTTTATTAGAAGTCATTAATTCCAACTCAAATAGCTTTTTGAGTTTATAAACTGAAAAATTCCCTCGATTTGAGCGAAAAATTAATATTTTAAGATTTGAAAAATACTTTCATTTAATTTGATTAATATTAGATTATTTTAGAAATTGATGATATATAAGGAATAAAGAAGGGAAAAAATTACACAAACATATTGCACACATTGAGCCACTTGATTATTGAAGAGTTTAAAGATAGAATTTTAAATAAGGGAAATGCAGAGCAATTTTATTCGAAAATAGAAAAAAGCCGAAACCTGATACTCGAATATAAGCTTTTGGTTTATCTGATAAGCATCAATGCAAGTGCACAAGAAATATACTGTATATATGAAATTCAAAAGGCATCACAACTTTTGTGAAAGCAGAGACTGCAAACCAAAACCTCATTTTCAAAGGTTAGAAAAGGGGGCGCGAGATATCAGAGAAAGGGGGAAACTGTTGGAGTAGCAGATTATACGCCGGTATTTCAAATTCATTCTCTACTATTACTAGTATATGGGATCCAATATTACTGCTCTCCGTATGAATTTCATCCCTATTGCTATCTATGCATTCAGGGATAAAACTAAGTAGAAATGAAATTGAGTGAGAGAACGAACCAGAGAGAAGCGCAGCTGTCTTTCATGAGGTGAAGGACAAATCTTAATCTCATCTCATCCAACACCATATGCGTGAATATCAAACTTCGATTTCAATGTTCCCAAACTATTTTTTTACCATTCAAAGCATATACTATTTCTCTCAATTCCAAAACGAAACTTATTTCCCACCAAAACAGTGCAAACATATAACAAATGGTAAAAAACATTAACTCAAAGTAGAGTTTAGTTGAATGGGGTTTCCATTTAATGAATTAGAGAATATTTTAAAGTTAGAATACGATCCCTTTTGGGTAATACTTGAATGGAAGTAAAGTAATAATAAGCAATACTATGGTATGCTATGCTATCCTCTCCAGAATCTCTGAATCTATGGTCTATCAGTATCTATGTGTATAGTGAGTGCTTCTGTGCATCTCTGGTTCTGGTGAACGAAGTGCTCATTTTAGCTGCTATTGAGTCACATTTATGTATGCAGTGTATGTCTACTAGTGTTACGTACAATTAATATTGATCGCTTAAAACGATGGAGAGACACAGTTAGAGTTAAGGCACCACCACATCCACCATAATATTATTATTTCTAGACACTATCCGTATATACTATACTATCATATAATGCACTTTTACTGCGATGAAGACAATTTTCTCAATCATTATAATATGCAAAAGTTGGATGAAAAAGTTGTGGAGAGAGAGAAGAGCTGCTGACTATAGAATATATTTTTGTGAGAATTATGAATTTATTATTAGCTATACTGCAGAGGCAGTCTTTTTTATAAGTGACGATTTACAGACAGGAGAGTGAGAGAGAGGATAGAGAGACAAAGTTGAGAAAGAGTGAGAAAGATAGAAGAGAGAGAAAATAGTAGAGAGAATGAGAAGAAGTTTAAAAACATAAGTACTTAGCAAGTTGTAAAGCGTAATAAAAATATATGGAAGTATAATGCAAATTATATACCACAAGAGTAGAGTCACTGATATATTATTAAGTTTATAGGTTTGGTCAAACGCTTATTTCTATTTCGTGTGTTGTGTGGAATAATAATTACAATGTTAAAGACAATACTAGTTATTAGAGTTTTCCAAAAGCAGTGCAAAGCCTTTACAAACCAATGGCATCTCTAAAGCATTATTGAAGTTAGAGATAGAGATAGACATTCATTTGAAAAGTGGCATTCGTTTACTTCTCTCGTATTGAGCTTTGGTCTGGTCTTTCATTCTCTCCCATTCTCTCTCTTATGGCTTTGCCATTGCGTGCATACATGTATATCGGTTTTATTGTTCACTAGTGTTGTCACTTCTCTTATGTTAGTCTGTCATTAGTGAATGTGATGCGTTTCCCTTTGCAAATACTAATACTAATAATAATAATAGCATCTTATGCATGAGTAGTTCATGTGACGAAAAGTGAAACGCTTTTACACTATGATAACATCTAATGCGATGCTATCCAAGAAATTGTCTAAAAGACGGGCTTTCATATAAATTATCACACCGTTGACAAAGATATCATGAAATGCACATAAAAGGCATCAATAATAATAGTAAGCATTAATATAATTCTTATTAAAATAGTAGGGTTAGGAATACGAGCACTGATCCGAACCAAATGGATATATACTCTCTACTAATCATATATATACTATTCATATCCCGTTTCGCCCATTACATAGCTTTATATAAAATAGAGTATAAGATTAGCTAATTATACAATCAATGTTAATCATAAACATTTGATAACATTAGAATTGACACAAAAACAAAATAATCACATCAAACAAAAGTTTTGTTCTATTATATATTTTCAACTAATGATTGTTAAAAGTATGAAAATAGGCTCAATTTGCTATGTTTTCAAAAATATAATTTTATTACAGTTGACGTATTATTCAACATAACATAACGCATCGATTCATGCAATACTGTTTCTGTAGGTTTCTCTACACTATAATGAACAGGAAACTAATACTAAAGTTACAGCAGTATTATTGTAGCGCTTACTCTATGTTTTTCCTAATGTAAAGGCAACAGTTCCTAAATCAAAGTTATTTAATATATTTTTTAAAAATGAATACAAAGTTTATTTTTATAAATTATTGTTATTAAAGAGTTGTATTCAAATAATTAAAGGCTATTTTTGAAATTGAAAACTTTCGATAAATAAATAAAAATTGAAAATTCTAATAAATTGAGACACATAAACATGAATTAATATATTCAAAAAATTATATAGAAAATAAATCAATATTAAAGCCTTAAATGTTTTAGTGTAAAATTTAATTAATAAATACTGGTTTGAAGGATAGATAGCTTCGGAGTAAGACTCAGTGTTTGAATAGATTTTGAATTTAGACGTCATGTATGAATAATACTCTGGAGAAAATTCAATTGAGAGAGCATTTGTGCACTGGATTTCATGAACTGTTGTCGCGATATTATGGTTGGTTTACCTTTAAGTTTGGATTGGCATAAGACATAAGTATTTGAAATGTAGATTAAATATGACATCAATTGTGCTGATAATATAGACTTTTGAAAGATAATGTACAAAATTTGTTTGCGAGTGAGTGAGAGAATAATGAAGTCATTGAAATGTTTAAAGAAAATACTAATTAACTTTACAAATATTAGATTTTAGAACTGAAGAAAACTTTGAAAACTTCATTTATTTATGCATTTAGAATAGTATTAACAAAACTTATTCATGCATTGTTTGTACTGTTTTTAAATCGTTGGATGAATTGTATTATTTTCTCATTTAGTGAGCCTTTGATAAGATAGTGAGAAAATAATTGTATAAAGCCTTCAAATAAAATGTGAAGAATATAATAGAAATGTATGTATGTATGGATACAAAGAGAGCTGAGATATTTGGTGTGATAATAGTAGGCCTTAAAGCACACAAATAATGGTTTGAAAATAAATGAATGGCCAAATCTTGGAATTTCATTAGCAACAGATTCAGGTAAAGATTAACTATTGATGACTGAATCCAAATAAAGCGTAAGAAAAAGTTGTCGCTTAAAGGGATTCAATCATTAAGAATAGAATGGAAAGAGAAACAAAACAGAGAGTACTCTAAGGTATTGGTTGTTCTACTGCAAGCTTTGGTCATTAGCGAAAGAAAATAATTAGCAAGTACTGCAAATACTGTAAATCCAGCAGCAGTTGCATTGGCACAGAAGTGTCATTAAGCTTTGCTTGCGTCCAATGTATGTCATGCATCGCATTGCATCCCATTTGACTAGTACTGTGTGTAACGTATAAGTGATTGAATCAACTGAATAAGTTTTGCAATTACTGTTTTGAGGCTAAACAGAAACTAAAATAGAGAATAGAGAGTAGAGAGAATAGAGAGTAGAGAGAATAGAAACAGAATAAGAGAGAATGAGTAAGAACGAGAGACACTGAAGTTGGGCTCAGTTGGAGTCTCATCACAATCCCTAACTCAACAATGGGATGGACTAAAAAATCTTTTTAATGTGTTTTTGGACCAAAAGACACACACATAGAGACACATACACTCACATACACTTTAAGACATCGCCACAGTTGGAGAGTAAGCCTTAATATTTTTATATAACCGTAACGGAAAAGCATAACACTAGAAAATGATGATGAGCTTTCATGCATTGCATGTGGTTGTTGTGGAAATAGGGATAGAGTTGGATATCAATACCAAAAGCTTCATCGCCATCATATCAATAGGGGGTCACCAGTTATGCAATCGTATCGGATAATAAAACCGACAAAAAAATAAAGTATTATTGTCTTTATCACTCTCTCTAAAGACTTTTTCTTATGTAATCATCATATCAGAAATCAATGAAATAGATTAATGAAAAACAAAAGATAATATCAAAAATAATCGACTAACCAATCAAATTATAGCTTATCATTATTCCAGACTTAGTTCTAGTTTTAGTTTTATTCAACATTTGCCAAAAGTTATTCAATTTCCAAGTTTTATCACAAATTACTCGAATTCGTTACAGATTAAAATTATATCAAATATAAAATCAAAAGTTTGTTAAACTGAAAGCAAAATCAATTAAAATAAATGGAAATATACAGAGCTTTCGCTTGAGTGTATTTTGTCTAATGCTTTGCATTAAAAATTTTATGCATAATTGTTATTCTTAAAAATTTCATTATAACGATAACTAATCCATATTCAGAGCGTACAAAAGTATGTAATTAAGGCTCTATTCAGTTAAGTCTTTAGATTATAATAATCATGAGAGAGGACTTTGAGCTTAAACATAAACATGAAATGAGACGAAATGAAGTTGAGATTAAGGGAAAGGCATCCATGAATGGGCAGTGATGTGAGTGAGATATTATTGCAAGTCTTCCATAACTAGGAGATTAAGTGAAACCCTTTTCTCCCAATTTCTATTTGGTATTTAATATAAGAGCAGAAACAGCAAAACATCCAAAAACAGATACAACAAACACGCACTGGAATTTAGGTCTTTTGCAATTAGGCTGAATAGCAAAGTGTAGAGCACTCTCTCTATGGCAACAGACAGAGAAACTTCTTCACCAATATTCGAAGCAGAGAAGCAAATGCTCTCTCACTAAATGCTCTAAATTAGGTTTGCAATGCATGTTAGGCTATATGCTCTGCTATGCAATACTCCAATACTATGTTATCATTATTACATTCTCTACATTCACCTTTATATACCTCTACTATAAGGTATACAGAGTAGTACTTTTCTCAACAAAAATACAAAACGACATTCAGTGGCGCTTAAATCTAATATTACTTTAAATGATTTTGGGCTCAAAACAAATTTAAGTATCGCGTGATATAACTTTGTTTTCTTCGTTTACCAAAACTTTATATATGGTTTCATCTTCTCATGATTTGTGACTCAAATAAATTAATGTAATATAAAATGAGAATAATAGGATCCGCCACTGCTTTGAACGTCAAATGTGTACGTGATTTATAATGATTTACAAATACGAGTTTCGAGAAAAAAGTTATCGGCACTCACTCTCGAGAATACGACTTCGGGATAATATTGAGAAATTGGTCTAACATTAGAGATAATACCACTTTTGCTTACCTAAGAATAAATAGAAAGAAATCAAACATTTAGAATAAATGAAAATAAGGGTTATATTTGTTTAAATAATTAGTGTCATAAAAATTTCATTTGTAAATAAAATTATTCATTTCAACAGTGGGTGGAGTAGAGCGAGAAATGTCATACACGAGAAATAGTATGAAAATAGTATGAAAATTGCATGAAATGTTAAATAATATAAATGTATTATAAGTTGAACCATAAGGACAGCCATTTCCGCATCGCAAATAAGCAAATGCTTATTATACTCACTATAAATGCCCTCATCATAACATTTCTTTATACGGGATGTGAATCGGTAATTATGCACGTAATATAAGTTCACTAAACAGAGATATAAAGAGAAAAAATTGAGAGAACTGTATGAGGACATAACCTCAAGTAGAAAAGCGACATAACCAACAACCACATTGAATATGGAAATTATTTGAATGAATAGAAAAATGCATTGAAATGAGCTCTCAAACAAACTAAGCAATAGAACAGTCCCACACATATACGATAAATACATAAAATAGAAGTATATTTAAATGTATATCTATTATATGTGTGTATAAAGACACTTGCATTGAATGTGCATTTTATCCAATATACTTATACCATAACATTGCATACTATACACGCCTGAATAACATTAGCGTAAAGAGTAGAGAATAGGAATTGCAGCTCCATTATAAAGAGCAACATTTAGGTTGAAAACTGCTATATTGGCTCAACTCTATGCTATATTCTATGAAATAGTCAATGCTATAGACTATGCAAATATGTTAATGTAAAGGGAGAAAGGCTTTTAGTTTAACGTATGAATGAACATAACGCCAACTTGAACGAGACATCACATTCGTGATGCTGTCTTTTTGTGGCATGTCTACAATCATTTGGTTCAAATGTAACGCCGCTTTCTTTTATTTCCCAATACAATACTTCTCTCTATGCTAATCAGGACTTGAAGATGTGTTAAATCTAATGTCGACCAAAATACGTTCAGACAAATACCATGACAACCAACTTATTATTTTTTAATAACATCGTCAAAACTCATAATCAAAACTATTTTTGTAAATAATCACTTTTATTCCAAATAATTCTATTCAATGACATTATTCTCTTATTGTTATTAAGTTTTTTCTAATGCCATAATATTAAAAATAACTATCATTTATGAATAATAGGTTTCTATTCAAAAGCTTTCAAATACTCGCAAAAAGAGATTTATTGATCGAAGTGAATATACTTAATAACAAATCGATTTTGACTAAATTATTTAAAATAAAAACTCTTATAAGTTTTTTATTTGAAAAGAGATTTAAAGAATAATTTAAAATGTTTTTAAGTGGAAATAAAGCGAAAAATAGTGGATTGCAGAATAAACAAGATTAAAGCGATTTAAGACTACTTAACTCTAACAAAATTAAGTTAATAGCAAATCATTTTTATTTCTTTGACTTTATCGTTACTTTAAAAGAAGAAAAAATAAATTGTATGCTATTAATGGCTCATACATTAGCACCTCTTTCATCAAACCGAAAACCTGACGATAAATTGTTTGAGAGAGTAATGAATGTATAACTGTTGTTGTGGATGAATATGGATAGAGTTATTGTGCTCTTTTGCAAATTGATATTATCTTTGTTTCTGAGTCTCTCTCTTATTCTGTCTATTTATTTCACTCTCGACTCCTCATATCATACCTAAGAGAGGAACAGCTGCTGAAGAGTCATATACAGTATTAGAAGAATAGGAACGACATGACGAAGAAATCACTGGTATTTTTGGTGATGTCAATGAAATGGACCATTTTGTGAGCCACCCATTCTTGAAGTGAAAGCAACATGTAATTAATCACTTTAAATGATACAATTTTTTACAATTGTCACTTCATTTGTACTCAACAAAAACAAGAGAAAGATAGACAGACAGAGACAGAAACGACGGCTGATATTTGTCGTCTTAATGCAAAAGTCGTAATAAAACAATTACAATAAAAGTAAACCGTTTGGGTATTAACGACAATAGTCACTATCATCTAAATGTATTGGCACTTAACTAGTTTTACAGCTCTATTTATAGTATACTTATTTTCATGCGTTAATAGTTATCAGAAAACTTGTCATTAATGTTTCGATAATTAACTGATAATAATTTTACTGTTATTGTCTATCAATCAATTGAAAGGTTGTGAACAAAATTCGAAACATTAAAAGTTAGTGCTGAATGAGTTTCAATTGATTTGTCGGAATAGAGTTGAAAAGATTGTTAATACGATTGGAAATTGAAAGTAATTTTTGAATAAATGAAGACATTAATTGAAATATTCTTAATGATGATATGGGTTTTCCAAAAATATATTCATAACTTAAAATTGCACACATAATGACATCTTACATATTTTTGTCGGAAAAAAGAGCTGATTATGTGCTTTCATGCAAAAGAAAATGTGAAGTATAAAAGTATAGCAATTTAGTATTTGTTACAAGCAATGAAAAAAATTCATACATTCATGCGTTTATGCTTTAATTCCCTTTATAAAGAAGTGCATAAGTTATTATAGCTTTACTATACATTTGAGTATTCTTTTGTGCTGTAATACTAGTATAAAATGCGTCTCACTTTCTCTCATTCTCTTCCCCTCACTAATGGTTTATTGATCACTCTTTGCAGTTAAGATGCAAAAGAAAAGAGTAGAAAAAATTGGACAACACATCCATAAAATATATAATAATAACATGTTGATTAAATTTTTATAACCGATTATAACACTGAAAATTTATACAACATATTCAAGTAGAGCAGAGCCACATTCACTTAAAAAGTGCTTTAATAAATGAATTACATTTCTTTCAAATAAACTCTGAAAAATTTCTTTTTAATACTAGATTTTTTTGCCGACAAATACGAAAATAATTGAGTCAATATCTTAATAAATTCAAAAATTGATCCAATTTTTTCTCTATTACATGAGTTAAGGCTAAATAATTTTTGATCTCTTATATGAAAAGGTAAATAATGTTCGAAAAAGAGTTTTAAAGTGAATGATGAGTGATGTAAAAAATATGGAAACATCAAAATTTGAGTGGCATTAAGTGCGAAGAATCGCATTACTTTTATAGGTTAATTTGAAATGAGTGAAAAATGTTCATCAATGTCTTTGATTATTTAGAGTAAATAGCGCTAAAAAGTGGTGAAAATTGGATGAAAATAAGAAAAATGTTAGAATCTGTGACTGTCTGCACAATTTTGTCTCACACTTTAAAGGAGCGAATTTACTAATCAATCAATCAACAAATAGGAGAAGAGATCAACGGAGGGCTATGTAATAAATAAATGAACCACAAAGTGAAGCCCATGAAGAGTATACAGGAATAACATAGAGAGAAAGAGAAGAGAAAGTGATAACAAGCTATACATTCCTCCCTCGCAAAAAGGAGACTTACAAAAACAAGACCAATAGATTCTGGCCCTTCTTCTACACACGATGGTTGGATTGCGTTCTGGCCATAAATCAAAATGAAAAAGACAGCACATTTTTGTAAAGGCATGCAATGCAACACACGTTACGCAGAAGAGGAAGAAGTATAAGAAGTATAAGAAGCGTAAGAAGTAAAAGGACTCGATTGAAAAACTCATTTAATAGTCAAAACAAGCATTCATTCGATTGAGACCATCAAAAAAGTTACTTCATTTGGATCTATATGTTTACGGATACTTAACAATGAAATATAATGCTTGAGAAAAGAATGGTTTGAAAAATTTGATTTTAAAAATTCATAAATAAAAGCTAAACAAACTGAAAAATGTGCCATTTTTTAGTAATGACCGCTTTTAGTGAAGCAAAAGCGGCATAAATGTGAAATCAGTTAAGCAATGCATACAAAGCACACACATCTGGAAAGTACTACTATTATACTTGTGTAACATTAACCTAAAACCCACATATCCTTAACATCAACTTCAAAGATGGACGAGTATTGTGTCAATGGATGACAGGAGTATCTTCTCAAGAGGTTTGGTTGTGATAAATTGTGTAACACATTGATAAAGTAATGCAATCATTTTTGTGAAAAAATTTCTCGCGTAAAACTGTCAAAACTGTATTAACTTAATATAAATACAGCAAAGCGTTTAAGGGCAAAATTTAATCTACAAAATGATAACATCTGTATTATCCATCATTTTTATAATTGTTTTTTCATTAAACAATTCAATAATCATGTTTTTCAATAACTTAAAGCCTGGCCTTTAGAATGTCCAGAAGAGGTCGCTATTAAGAAGAATCTTAAATAAGAAACTTTATTTATCTCTCAATGAGATGATTCTCGTAATCATTTAAGTTATTATCCGAAAAGCTATAATAGAGTGAACTGCTGTTCCCCTGAAACGAATGGCAAACTACCAAATCTTTACTTCTGGCTCATTAAACCCTTCATCACCACGACTGCAAAGAAGACTGAATTTCAAGCAAGAGAGAGCACAGGCAGAGCAAAGACACACCAGACACGAGCCAATGCCATCACATGCACGACAATTCCATCCATCTCTGAGACTCCCTTTTCCTTTCTTTGCCATCACATGCATTACCCCAAAAAAATGTGACATCAAGAAAGTGATCTCTTTCTTGGCAAACGACCGAAACGGACAAAAAGAGAGAGAAATAGAGAGACAGAGACAGCACATGACAAACATATATCATTACTAATGATATTGTACCTGTTGGTCGTCATTCACACTTATACTTCGAAATATTTTACATATTTCTCATAACTCACAAATTCACTCAATAATAAAACTTTGAAATTTTAAATCTTCAAAAAATTTGTTCATCGATTCGATTTAAACGGACTGAATATGAGTTGAATGAAAAATAATGAAAATTTAGTGATATGTGCGTTAGAAAGTGTTTTGATATGATATGATAGAGAAGATCGATGGCTATACTCATAATATAAGTTAACCCTAAGAGAAGATTGCAATTACCATTTGAAAAGCACTCGCAATTCGGGTCTGGAAGAAAGCATTGTCATGAAGTAGATAAAGACCTTATATCTTCCAATGACTTCAGGCAATCTCTTTTTCTAAATGCAATACTACTTTAGAAGTAAAAGCATCAAAGACTCAAAGACTCGGATCAAAACCTATGCCAATAGAGATACCTATAACTTGATGGGATCGTAAGATAAATAAGTAACTGTGCGAGAGATTCAGAAATGCAATTGAGAATATGGTATAACAAAACTCAATAGAGTTGAAAACTTGCGGGTGAGAGAGAGAGAGAGAGAGAGAGAGAGAGAGAGAGAGAGAGCGAATGAGTTTGTAGTTTGCAAACTATGAGATTGAGTTGACGACGATAAGAAAAAAGTAATTTGAGTAAAAGTTAGTGATTCTTAAATTCGTTTTCCAACTTTCACAGTTCAACTTTAGGTTGACTTTCGTTTTTGTAATTCTTATACTATTTTCTACAATTCATTTGTGAAAGAGAGCATTTGCAGTGAAATGCTTGAATCTAATCCAATTGCATTCCGATATATAGTATCGATTACAAGAGAGTTCTTTTATTCATTCAGGAAAGAGAAAAGAGAGGATGAATTCAGACAACATTTCCCTAAAGAACAAAATGGACAAAAAAGCTGAAAAATCAAACGAAAGGCGAGAATATATTATTGTATGGAATTGTAAAACTGGTCAAATGCTGGCATTAGATTAGATTACATTACATTTTTAAATTTAAAATCGAAAGTTTTTCCTTTAATCAATTTATTTTAAACAAAATTAAAGTAAGAGAAGAGCTATAAATTGAATGAAAGTCATGACTGCGCTAATGCTGTATTACATAAACAGTGCATCGAAAAGAGCTGCTGTTGATATTGATTTAGTTTTAGTCTTCTTTCGTCTCTTTCACTGATATTGAAAAACTACACAAAAGTGTTGCCATTGTTTCCAACACTTTTGATTTTATGCGTTAATTGTTAATTCTTTGCAGTGAAAGCAAAACTTTTGCCACCGTTTCAAACATTTAGGGAACGCATACTTTTGATCGATATAAAATTGATCTCATTCTCTCTCTCATACAAATAATACATTTTATACTAAATAAACCTGAAAGCAATCGAAATTAACAAAGACAAACATTAAAGTGATAAAAAACTTTTGCGCTCAAACTTCTTATCTCTTTAGGCATAAAAAATTCATATTATTAATACATGCGAGCATTCTATATGAGTTCAGATGTAAAACTATTTCATGAATTTGGTTATGCTGTGAGAACACTATTAAAAGCTGGAATAAGTTAAAGCTATTGTATTGAATGGTTTCCCCCTTCACAACATTTTGACTTAATGTCCAACTTGCGTGCCTCAGAACAGAATATAAATATATAAAAACTAGTTATTGGTGGGCGTCTATACCTTGTTTAGGCTCAAATACAGTGCAACCATTAATATATGCAATCATTATTATACAAATATATAACTAATGCCATTCAAGTTCACACTTCACAATTTCAGCTCAAAATGCCTTTAAAACAGTTGCAGTGAAGCCTATTTCAAATAGGAAAGGCCTCACAATAAGTTAGAGAGAAATGATTAAAATATAATAAGAATGAAATAAAAAAGCAGATATAATAGTAAAATATATAGATTGGCACATAAGTATCACATCATTATATAATACCTCCCCCTTATAATGTTAGTATTGAGGTGTGTCATTCACACGTACCATTTAATATCACATCTACGAATGCATACTATGTATTTTTTTACATTTATATCAACCTTTATTATCTACACTATTTTTTAGTGCTCTTCATTTATTATAATAGTTTAGCAACAAATTTTTATATATATTTATTTTTCTATTTTTATTATTCATTCAATTTAAAAACTATTTGGATTTAAATTTATTAATAAAGAAGCTGTTATTTTGTTTCGTGTTTTTAAGATTTGAATCAATAACTTATGAGTTTTTGATTTCATAAATCTTATTAATTCATTTTCGAATCAAATTTTCAAAATTAATATTTCATAAGTTTAAATGAATAATGAAATGATTCAAGAATAAAAAGCATGAATTTACGTAACAAAAGATTATAAACTGAATTAAAGTGAATAAAAAGCTAACATAAATGTGATGTCGGAAAAGCTATTGTATAAATGTATCAATTTATAAGTTTTTCATGCATAGAAAGTGCTTAAAGAAATATAAGAAAGAGCATAAATGGACACAGTTTTTAAAGGCTAGAATTTGTATTACAAGAGAAGAGTGTAAAAGAAAATAAATCACGTATATATGTGAAGTAGAAATGGTTTAGAAGTTGGACAGTGACAAAAGAGATGATCCATTTGAAAAGCAAGAGGAGGCATAAATTGAATGACTATAGAGGAAAAAATATATGAAAATCTAAAATGAATGGCATTAGATGTATAAGAATGTAGTGAAGAGTGCATGCATGCAAACTATAAAGTTTTAACTCAAAATGAATAGTAACTATAGTGAGGCCGGAGCTCAGAAATAATAGGCGCTCGAGAAAAATCTCTAAACTGTCTAATAGATAACAGGATCACTTCCTAACGCTTTAGACTATATAATCAAAACAATAACTAATGAGTTGTATTTTTTCACAGATTCGCTTCAAACTATGGAGAAGCAAAAGAGTTCAAATGGTATATCAGACAAAATAATATAATAATAAAAAACTATATCTGTCTTTTATTTGCACATTTAGAATAACACATATCTATCTTAGTTATAGATTAGAAGCAATGGTTTATCTATGGGGCTCTTCATTGGCAATTCAACACATCGCGTCTCCCATTTGAAAACTCGATCACTGCAGGGCAGCGCTAAACAGCACAGCCTGAATACTAAGTAATAGGGCGAACCCTATTCTTCTAATTTTCATTCAGATCAAATCACCCGACATTAAAATATATATAGATATATATTCTACACTCTTTCGAGTATATATATTATACTCATATATATAGCATGTCTATACATGTGTGCTCTAAGTATACCGAAAACGCACCCAAAAAAATCACTACCTTTGGATTAAATGCATAAGAAAAGGTGCATCACTTCCAGCCAAATCAACATGAAATATCAGCATTAGTTCGTAACTCATTTGTGAACGGCATTCAACGATTCAACGCCCAAAAAAGGATTTTTACCACTTAATGATTAAATAAAACATTTTGTTTAAGAAAATTCGGTTTTGAGTAATTTTTCCGCGAAAAACTCCAATTCTAAAAATTCCAAATTAAATTTGAAAAATCTGAGAGAAATAAAGTAGAGTTGAAACTAACATAAAGTCTAATTTGAATTATCAATTCTAACGATATATTTGAATAATGTGTATAATTTGTTTAGAGATCAAAGAGATACAAAATTGGAATAATGATAGAGAAAGAAATGTTGGAAATATTTGAGAGCTCATAACAATTTCATGAATTTATTATATAAAATGAGTTGAGATGAGGAAAAGTTTTTGACTTTTAATTACAAAAATGCCAGTTGAGTGAAAAGCTCACCAACAATATTGAAACAGCGGTGATCTAACATACAGATGCCATCATTATTATTATAAGTTAGAGTCAGTACTACTGCTATGTTATAAGGCTCACAAAATAAAAAAGAAGAAGAAATATAATGTTGAAGCAGATGTTATTCCCCTTCGCATGTTGGATGACATATCATCAAAACGGCACAACACAACCAGTTCTTCCAAAATAATATATATAATATTACACACATCCCAAGTGTAGCCTTTACTATGTTTTGTAGGGCCGAAACCCGAACTACATATGAAGTTAAGCAAAAAAGTTAGGGATTGCAAAATATTAGACTAGTTTTAATAACAAAAGTTACTCCGAATCGCGTCAATACTAGTATCAGAACCGATGTAATGAATTTTTCACAACTAACAGCCTCTCTCTCTCTCTCTCTCTCTCTCTCTCTCTCTCTCTCTCTCTCTCTCTCGCACACAATCTCATAGAGACAGAGAAGACTCTAGTGTTAGTTCACATTCCTATCAATGCTGTCAAAGATACATATAGAATGATGTCACCCCTCAATGTTAGCCCTATAAGCCATTTATATGAAAACAACAGAAGAGGTTATAGATATAAACTTGCATTTTATAATTGAATTCGGTATGATTTTAGCGTTTCAGAACAGTATCTTTTTCAGAATTTAGAGGGTTTTGTATTTGAATGTTTCCCAACCACCAGATGACTGACCCCTACTGTGAACCATACAATACAGTATGAGTTACATAATGCAAATAAAGCCACAATCAAATTAGAAAAATTTAAAGTCCAATCTCGAGCAAAATCTCTTATCAATACAATAGTTATATCGAATTGCAAACAGTCAAAAATAAGAGGTCAAAAAAGCAACAGTCAATTCAATATTTTATTTTTTGTATTTTTCGTCGAATTTTCTTTCAAAATATATCAGTCTATACTTTATGAGTAAATGTTATATCGAGTGAACAATATTTGTCGCAATTTAAACTCAATTCCCACACCCCTTAAATTTAAACTTTAAACTCGAAATATCTATTTTCTGTTTAAAATTTGATGCGAAGCTATTATAGCGGTGAACCATAGTCTGAACCATAATATGAACCATAGTATGAACCATAATATGAACCCATAGTAACCGAATCAAAAAATCCTTAACACAGTTAAAGCCAACACTTACTAAGTCAGAAAAGTATGATTTTTGGGTTCCCCATTTGATTGGGTACAAAATCTTTTTGAGCGGTCATTTTCACATAAAACTCACTGAAATCCAGTGAAGCAGAAAATGTTATTTTCCCTCTCTATCAGTCTCTGACTCTCTTGCAATCTTTTGCATCGTCACACTTACTGTGTGTATAACAAAAAATATTTCCAACATATCTAACGAGATCGTCATTTTTCGATGGTAGCAAACGATAAATACTATTCTATTTTTTAATACTTATTTGGTAGAGAACTCTTGAAAGTCATACTGAAGTATATCCTTAACGATTGCAATTACTAAAGCGAATTGTGCACTAAAATTACTATAACTATAGGGGGAAAGACACAAAAAACGAGAGAAAAGATATACTTATGGTTATATATGACACATAATACATGATATGATAGCATACACACTCTCTTGAGGCAACTTTTTTGTTAGGATAAAGTCACAAAAAGTGTAAAGCGATAGGCAATAGATTGGCCCTTATATTGAAAGTATGAAACTATGAAATGCATTTTCATAGTATCACAGAAAATGGTTCAGCTTTTTGACAGATGGCTTTCTCAGGGGGACAATAAAAATAGTAAAGTGTTATATAAGAGATAAGACGCAACACACTCGCCCTTACGCTTCTAGGTCTCGGACCCACTCTTTAGTTCATTTGTTAACTTGTATTCTGCTGTTGTGTGCATGAAATCTAATAAAATTATAGTAGTGTTCGGTTTACTAATATTTTAGTTCTCCGAAAGTAATAAGAATCGAGTTATAATCAAACACAATGACTGTCTACTATTGTAGGCAAGTTTTTGTCGTATAGTTTCCTGCTCTAAAATTGACTATAATGGGTCATAACTAGTCAAATAATAAATCCTATCCTTACTATTATTATTAGAGGACAAGACAATAGATTAATAAAAGGCAGTGAAAAACATGAATAAAAGAGTGCAGCAAATTTTGACGAATGTTGAGCTAGAAAGTATACATTATATATTGTTTCTTTATATATACAGTTACATTGCTTATTATTACGATGCAGAACTGCAGCGATCGATAGAAGATCACATTCAAGGGACCACCAGTAATGGCTCATAAATCTAAATCAAAATCATTGCAGTGTATGTGTGTATATGTATGTGTACTCTCTATTTTCCAAACGAATCAAAGAAAGCCAATAAAATCTCTATCGAGTTGCTAAGAGTTCAGCATAAAGTTAGCGCACAGTTGATGCCTATTGTATTTTATCTGCTCAGGTAAATAACGCATTCAATGATTTGCAATCATTGTGGCAATAAATGATAAATATATACGCAAAATAACAGAATCTAAAGCTAATAATCCTTAAATCTTAAACCTTAGAGTACTATAAAATTCTGTTATCAAACTGGCAAAAGACCAAACTCACGATTTTATGTTCAAAATCAATTCAAACACTTTAAAATATCAAAGTCTCAAGTGATTAACCTTTTAAATTACATCAACTATCCATTTAATTAAACTATCATTTAAAACTTGTGCTTTACTTGATTCTAAAGTGGACTCAAATATGAAATTGATTTATGACTAGATTTTTAATTACTCTTATATTAAAAACTCATTTGAAAAATCGAAAACTATTATGTAATACAGTCTTTCCAAATAAATAGCAAGTGAGAGCTTAACTCAAAACGATTTCTAAGTTCAAAATGAGTTGAGGCGCGAATGAAACGCCTAATTTTGAACACCCTTTTTAGTATTCACTGTCAAAATGCATGTTTTCTGCATAAAATTACTAAAACATAAATAAAAGCTAAAGGCAGAGAGCATGTAATGCTTATTTGTTATGCTTATATCTAAAGGTTTTCTAAAAAATACTAGAAAATGAACAGAGAAGTAGTGAGAGAGAGACTGTGTTGAGTTGATTTTGTGAAAGCAAATTCACTTTACTTCAAAAGTGACGTAAAATGTTCTCGTTTTGTATCGAAATGCATATAAAAGTTATATATTTTGGTGAATTGGCCTAAAACTGGCTTTTATGCTAAATTTTGGTTCTTGTAAAAAGCCTTATAAATAGTAGAAGTGGCACAACTTCTTGCACTACACACTTGCAAATTAGTTGAAATAGATTTTGAAGAAAAAGTGGATGAAATTGGAAAACATTTTCACATTTCATACACTTATAGACTGGTATTGTTATATGCAATAAGTAATGGCACTCAAAATTCAATCAGTAAAGTAAAGTGATGTCGAGATGCGAAAGAGTAGCAATAGTAGCGATGGCTGTATTAAATTGTATGAAAGTGTGAGTGCTGTTAAGTAATGCACCAATTTTTCAAATTCTAATATAAAATGAATCGCTTCCAAAAGCATTATTAGTATAGCTTTTTTGCCTGCTTTCAATTTTATGCATTAACATATTAAAAAGCCTGACTTTATAAGTATATAACCAGAGTATGCAAAACAATTTCGCACAAAGTTAAGCATCAAAACGCTCTCCGAAATCGAAAATATACTTTTTTCATGCACGACACGAAAACATTTTATTAATTCAATGAATAATAAAATTTAAAAGAAAACTTTACTAATAGTAGTGAAAGTTTGCCATAAAATTGTATAAATTTATTCTTAAAAATAGAATAAAAACTTTTGACAAAACACTCCATCAGAAAGAGTAGAAAAGAGATTGAAATTAAAAAAGTTAAATAAAAATGAGAAGAAAACTAAATGAAAAGAGCGTGAGATTTGTGGAAATACTACTGGTATATAAAAGTATAGTAAATGATTGAGAGAATGCTATTTACGGCACAATAAATGATGAGTGTAAAAGAGCTATTGAAAAGATAGCGATAAGTTAGAAAATTAGAGGCAATGTATGGCAATGTATAGCAATGTAATACATCGTCATTTTATATTCTCGTAAAAATTTTATGGATCCGTTAGCATTCATTGACCAAAACCAGAAACAAGACATGGCTTATCAGAGATTCCATAAAAACAAAATTAAGTATAAAATAGTGTCTCACTATTTAATAAATCTCTAATATATTCACTTCAATTCAGAGTCATAAACAATTGCACACTCTTTAAAAAGTAATAATATTTAAGGCATAAAAATAAAAGTTAAGATACTTTTCGACTTCATTTAATTATTAAAAATCTCTGAGAACGTGAACTGTCAGCTAAATAGGTTTCAAATTTAACCAATACGTGAAAGACGTGCTGTCTTTATGATTGCCTTATAATACGTGAATCAGTTACCGATTCCATCATTTAATTGAAATATTCTTTAAATTTTATTTTCTTACCTAAATTGAAAAATAAGAAAAAAATCGTCAAATTCTATTAAAATTTCATAAATATTAATCAAAAATTTATATTAGATTTGTTTTATTTCATAAAAAGATGATATAAGAATATCTTATATCTTGAGCACATCTTAAGCCACATTTATTATTATTATTTTGTGTGTTGAAAAAGATAGCATATCCTTAAGGAGAGTATAAAAATGATAAGAATATTGTATATACAGTAGTGATAGTGTTATTATTATGATAGTATGTCCGTAACTATGGATGTAATGCGTTTAGAGAGAGAGAGCACTGGTGGCAATATTGGTAATGTTGGCAATGCTTGCAATGCAAGATTGAGTGAAAGTAAGGTATGATGTATTACATCTAAATGGTCAGTACAGCACAACCACCCTTTGGCCATATAAACCAGGATTAAATCATCATCAATCAAGTGGCACAACAACTCACATTTTAGGGGTTACATCATGAACAACCAGAAGCGAGGGTTAAATGCAATCCAATGCATAATACAACAAAAAATGGATCAAAACCAATACTAATAATACTAAACATTAGCGCTATATTTTCAATGTAAGCTTACTGTGCATCAAATCAATGCTTTAGATGACCACAAAATAACGCTCAAGAAATAAGGGATCAAATAAAAGATATCACTAGTGGTACGGTTTGGTAAAAGCATTGTATATACTCTTTAAGATCATCAACAAATGGATGGTATCGCGGGAGTCGTGTACTTTCATTATATAAAAAGCCTCTATGGATATCAGCATATTGTCTATTGGAAAGGATATTCACTGACCAGCATTACATTTTCCGGCCATGAATTGCATGAATTAGGAAATTCTGAGAGAAAGAGAGAAAGAGTCAACCATAACATATAGCCATTATACCAATGTTGGTCTTTCATTCTCTGTTATTAGTACTCATGGGAGATATAAATACGTAAGATTTTGGTCTCTTCAATGCCACTCTCATTATAAGAATGCAAAACTGGACTCATACCAGACATATATATAAGTTATATACATTTTTGTACATTTCTTCTTATTATTATTTGACAATTGCATCTTTTATACTAGAGTTATGCTATTCTTTTCTCTCATCATCAAAAAGTTTATACTCTCATAGAATGACACAAGAATTGCTTTGGACTACAAATGAGCGAAAATGAATTCATGTTTTTGTGATTCGATGAAAGACACGAAACGCAAAAATTAGTTATTTATTAATAGAAGGAGGGAATTGACAAAAAATAATAGTTTTGATTAATTCTATTCACTGTATAGAAAGGACATAATGTAGATATTCATGCGAAATACGGGGAGTGTTTTTTATTACAGTTTCAATTTATATTAAGGTCTTGTTGTCTGAATGAGTGAAGCGTAACGAGACTCAAAACATCGAAATACACTTCAACTATAAAAATAAAAAGAGAAAGAAAGAAATTTGGCTTATATTAGAAGCCATATCGATACTAGTTTTGATAGTGAGGTGAAAGTAGTGTAGTTTATAGATTAGGTCAGCAAACATACCATCAATATTATTCAAGAAATGGTTAAAAGAGATTTCTTGGGGTAAAAGTCATTATATGGTAAAGAGAGAGAAGGCTATCGATGAAGACATTTGAAGCACAAATCGTGGTTAGTTTGGAAAAGTGTAACATTTCATGTCTGTTCGACAAAAACATTTTCGTCCCTTTCCATCCTTTATATCTTCATCAGTTAAGATAACTTAAGTGTATATCAGATATAGCAAAAAATAAGAAAAAGCAAAAATGTGTTGCTATAACACAACTTTGTTTCTGTACATTTCAAATGAAAGAGAAAGAATAGAGAGGGGACGGAAAATAATGAAGAAAGCAATAGTTTTGGGGGGAATGAAAATGTGATCTGAAGAATAGGCACAAATAGAATGCGTTTTTCTCGTTTTGGGATAAAGAGATTTATTTGGCTTATCCCAGAGTTGCACAAAATTGGTAAAAAGCTGAGGGACATAGAAGTGAAAGTTAGCAATAGAGTAGAGCATAAAAACAAACAAACGGAAAGCGATATTACATGAATCTTAGATTAGGCACACTTTATGAACAGTATGAACGATATGAAGTCAGTCATACCTTAAAAGAATACCTTAAAACCAGTTTATATTATGCATAGAATAGTGCATAAACATAGAAAACATGTCAAATAACATTGAAAAACATGCAAATCTCTTGGGGAACAGTGAAAGCGCATTGTATTGAAGCAGTAATAGTGTAATAGAAGATGTGCTGCATCTCAAAAATGAGAGCCAATATTACGTTATGTTCAAGAGTAAATGCATCTGCAGTCAAGAGATAAGGTTAAAACATTGCAACACATAAGACAACTAAAAACAAAAAAGTCGTTAAACTATAGGCAGTGATAATCTTCGGAATCAAAGAACTCAAATTAAGAGTGTCTTCGAGTGTCACCTTCAATATCAAAGCCATACATGTATTTCACACGGGATTAGCGCTAACAGAGATGAGCCAATAGTTTCATTGGTTTCTATTATAGATTTGATGGTAGTTTTAGCCCTCATAGGACTTGTCCGCCACTCTCTTATATTCCTCTCTCAACTAAAATGAATGTTCATAGCGATGGACATAAGGCCTAAACTTAAGTAATGACCTTTTAGGGAACAAAATGAGAACACTATTAAATGAGAAAATATGGAACGGATCACAACACAAATCTGAAAAAATAATTAGCTCTCACATTGGTATCGAAATTGATTTCTTTTTCAAAATTAATGTGAAGAGTAAAACCACCTGATGACAGATTTATAGCTATTTAAAGATTATTTTTTGTTACTCTCCATCTTTATATTGAACTTTCTCTCTATCCCTCTATTCGTTTTGATCATAAACCGGTGATATATTCATTGGTAACGTTATAATACATTATATCAAAAAAGTGATGCCATACACGTCACACTCAATTTGAAATAAATTTTTTGAGGCAATACAAGGCATTCGAGTCTGAAAATGTTTTGATGCAGTATTTGCTAAGCTGTTGGAGTGATGCGAATAAGTCTTACTTGATCTTCGACTCCCTCTGATCTGATTTTTATGGGCAATTTTCCCCTTTTTCCCAATAAGTCAACTCATAGACTATACCATAGACTATACACTCATATACTGGAACTCCCAAAAGGCAATCGAAAGGGAGAGACAAACCATCGAAATATATATGACTAGTATATATACACACATCAAATCGATACATATGAAGAAGAAAAGAAGCAGAATAAAAGTCGTTTTATGTACATTACAGAGTTGGACGAATTCCCCCAAAAAATCATGAATGAGAATCTTGCGATCGTTGCACAACATTTAGCTTTCTATTCGAGTTAATGGCATGAAAATGAAAATGAGGATCGAGTAAAATAAGTATTATAAAAAACACTCTTAATGTAAATTTGATTTTTAAGTACTGTTTATTTTATTAGATGGCTTCTTATGCCATTTCAACTAAATTGTCATTATCTAAGTTTCACTGATTGATCCGCTCAACAGAATTCTACTAAATTTCTATTCAAATACATAATCACTTTGTCTTTTAATATGATTTCTAGTAATTTAATATTGAAATGGTTTGAGGGCTAAAATACATAAAATTAATTTTTTGCATTACTAAATAGTGAGTGGAAATAAGGCGAACATTTGTCGAATTAATGATATATTAGTTAAATGGCATTTAAAATGGAAGGACTTATGAGATAGAGAGAGAGAGAGAGAGAGAGATCCCCATGAAGTTGAAGAAATGTATTGCGAGCCAAAGGCGTACAGTATTTATGTATTTGTTGGCTGTGCCACAAAATACTGTTTCAAGAGTGTATATCTGGAATGTCTTCTTTCTTCTAACCCTAAACTTAACTAAAATAGATTTTGGAGAACATTAACTTTCAAACTCTGTTCACTTCCCTTTCACACATACAGACGCTTTTTATGAGGTTTTTTGCAGAAAAGATTTTTTTTAAACCCGTCATTTGATGCCTGTATTGCAAGTATTTTCACGTCATTCAATGGATTTATGAGTTTCTATCCCTTTGAAAATAATAAGTCGAACTTTTGTGTGCATAATAATGATAAACCACTTTTAAACGAAGAAAACACTTGAAATATGTTTGTGATTTTGGTATTGGAAGCGTTTTCGGAGAGGTCACCGAATTGTTATAGTCTTCTAAAGATGATAACAAGTAAAATGCAAGCCTTTCTCGTAGGAAAAAGGCATAAAAAGTTGCATACAGTAAAAGCACTGCAGGTGGCACTGAAATAATGTAAAGCCGAAGGCAGTATTGATGTGTATTAAAGAGATAAGAGGAATAAAAAGAAGTAGCAGAAGAAATAAGTATTTAAATTTTATGATAAACTTTAATAAAAGTCAATCGACTGCTCAAAAATCCTTCAAAATTTTCAGGCAATAGTATAAGCACTGACTTTAAGCTATAATAAAAATCTGAGAATAGAATTTTGAAAATAAAGTACAAATGGAATATATTTATAATCATAAGTAATAAATTATTCAGTGAACAAATGGTAGTGAAGTTCCAAAATACGAGCTTAGGTTTTGAGCTCGAGATGTACTGATAGAGCTCTTAAAAGTTAAAATCAACTCTCATTTTAATGATCATGAGCTAAAATTCCACTAAAATTCAAAAGTTATACCAATTTGTGAGTATATTATTCTGAGTACATGTTAATGAATGCTTTTTTTCTTTGTTACATATCATGACTGATTCTAAATTATTAGCACGTTTTCTAATATAATTTCTAATCCTGTGCTAACAATGAATTTAAGTGCAGCATAAATATCATGTCAAAATCATTTGAACTCATCCAACACACGAATCAAAAATGCAAATAAACTACAATATGAGCTCAATGTGAAAGTTTTTATATCAAAAATATTCTTTTTTACTATAACTCTAACTCAAGTTTTTAGTTCTTTAACAAAAGAATGGATTAGACATAAAACTATTTCAAAAAGTTATTCAAACTTAGAATTCGATAAAAAATTCATGAAATATGTGAATGTATATAAAATGCTAAAATTGCATAATATTTTGAACTGATTTTTATAATTTAAGATAAAGTGAATAAACTTTAAATAAATCAAAACCCTACAAATTTTGGCCAATTTAGTAAATCCGCAATACATTAAACAGAATAATTATAGCATTAATCGATTTTTAAATGCATATAATTTTAAATTTCAGTTCAAACGGAAATTTTTCTAATAAACTGGTTCTAAAAAACTAAAGCACAGATTATCTTAAACTTTATTTTAAAGAAAGATTTGATTTTGAAATTTCATATTAAATATTTTAGACAATATAATACAGCATCAAATCTGGTTATTTTCAAACTTTTTTCCTAAAGAACAAAAATAAAGCCAACGCTACAAAATTATTGTTTATGTCGTTACAAAAAACCTGTAGACGTAATAAAACAATAAAAAGTCTACATAAATAATAAATATTACTGTTAGAGCACACATACTAAAAATGTAGGTAACGGACAAAAAATCAAATAAGAAAAATTCTTATGCAGAAGTTTCCAAATAATGAAGAATTAATATTGAATTACTATTGAATTACTATTGAATTAAGGAAGTTATGCCTCAAACATATAGTTTTCACTTTCGATTTTACATTAATTTGTTAAACGTTTCGGCTCTATCAATATTATCAGATCAACACTACATTAGAAGTAGATTATTTACCAGTAATTGAATTGAATTGTTTGGAAAAACTGAACTAAGATAAAACTTATTTAGATTGTGTGATACTTTTAATAGAGTATAAGTTGTCCGATAGGGAGCGTTAAACTCGATTCTGTAAACACACAAGTTTTGGGGACACAAATGCTTTATCACTCATAAAAATATAACCAAATTCTACTAAAAAAACTTTTTGAATATTCAACGAAAATAATACATTCGAATAGATTGTATGATATGAATGATAATGATCTGAAAATAGTTAGCATTTTAAACGAATATTGAGATATAGTTAAAATAAAATTTATTAGTTTTTATTATCTGTAATCTTGATATTCTTTGAAATTGAACTTAATATTTAGCAACTTTTCTACCACTTCATTGAAGATAAGTTATAAAATAATCACCATTTTTATATAACATGAGTTATAAAGTGAAGTAAAACTGGATTTACTGGAAATGCGGTTAAAGAAAAAATCATAAATGATTTGAGAAGTGGCTTAACTCTAATCTAATCAAATTTTGCATAAAATAGTTATAATGATAAAAAATATTGAGATAATAAAATAGTAGTATAACGAGTAATATCAAGAACTGAATATCAAAAGATTTATTTTCGTGTTAACACTGAATTGTATGAGATTAACAAACATTAGTCACACATAATAAAAAAGAAATAAAAATTGATGCGATCAGTATTTCATAATAGTTAAAGAATTGAATTTGAAAATGAAATAAATTGAAAAATAAGTTGTATTATAAATAGAAACACGTTATGGTTGACGCTTATTAAGACATTTATAAGTTGAAAAAAATTATTAATTTTGGTGTCATTTATTGTTAATGCGATAATAGAATAGTATTTTGAGATTGAAAAGCACAAAAATGTAACTAAAATATGATGAGGGCCTAAACACACCCTTCAAGTCACCACCGTATCAAAAGTGTGATTAATTACTAAGGGTTAAAATTATAACATAACATAACGTGAAAATATTATGAAGAGAAGCTAAAAAAATTATTTCATATTTATGTGTTTGGTATGCTTTCATGTCATAACAAATATTTTTTGAGCACTAGTGCTATTGGGCTTCAAGTTCAAAGTCGAGTCAGAAATGATTATGTCCTTTGAAAAAAGGCCAAAAAGCGGTAGCAAATAATGATGAACAGCAAATGAGAATTGAGTAAAAAAAAATGCTGAGGGGCTGAATATTATTAGAGAGAACATCAGGTATGAAAAGATAAGAATACAAAACAAGGAATGATGCGTTTATAGGTAAAAGAGGCGCAACTGTCAATCAAAAGTGAACAGTCATTCGCTTGAGGCCACTCAAATACAAGCAAATTTTTTAGATGGCTTTTAAAAGAAGTACTGCTCAAGTATTGCAGATGTGCTTCACAGGCATAAAGTCAAGGGAAATCACGAGTTACTTATGCCAAATTATTATTATTATTAATACCTTATAATCATTATTAACATTTTCTACGTATATATTAGTTGTATTCAAATATTATAAAAGAAAATTATTGTTATGAAGGACTCATTCATTCACTAATTGTATTACTTGAGACATATTTTGCTACATATTTTGCTACTATAGCAGAGCAATCAGATGGAAGTCGTCAAAAGTTCAGGTTATTCACAATATATTTTGATTGGTTATAAATATAACGTATAAGTTATACATATAATGTATATAAACTACTTATTCTTCTGGTAATACTGATAGGAATAGGAGAAGTAGTGGTACTTCTACTTATACTTATTCTAGAATTGCATATTTGAAAGCAGTCACACATTAACAACAAACACAACAAGACATTTATAATAGGCAAACAAGCATAACAGTTAATGTCTTCTTATGAATGTATAATACTTTATATATTAGTCAAAAGCTTGTAATACCCAAAAGAAACATTCATGTCATACCATAAGAACCAACTAATTCTTATGAGTTATTAAATCAAATTATACATTATTTCCATTTAAATCAAACATTATATAAATCTTTACGTATAAGATATAAATATCAAATTTAATAAATAAGGAAAATAAACACTTTTTAATAGATTAAGTCATTTTGTTCTTAGAGAAAAACCTGAAAATAACGCGTGAATGAGAAACAATTAAATAAATTTTTTTAAAAAGACGAATAAATGTAAATGTGTTGAGAAAAAATTCGACTGTGGATGAAATCTATTTATTTAAAACATTATTTTGCATAATTAGAACATAAATCAAAGCTTAGAGTTGGAAAAAGATAAGAAAAGTTGACATGACTCTCACTTTTTTATATTATTAATTATAATTATATAAAGTATCATATTATTAAACTTCAAATAAATAGTTTTAAACGATTGATTTTGAGAATATATTGATGTAGATTTTGAGGACCTTTTGAAACAATTGATTAAGAGGAGGAAAATAGTTAGTATGAAGTTTAGGAGTAAAAAATGTGAATTTGAGTGACAGTTAACATTGGAGCAAATGTTTACCACTATGTTATTGTTGCCAAAGCGGTGCTCGCGCTCGCTGTCAAAAATGATAAAAGCGGCCCTACTATTGATACCCCATAAGCAAAAGGGAAAGCTTACAATCAATGTGTTCTCATTCAAAACAAATTACATTTTAGGTTTAGAGACATCATCTGTCCAGTGAAATGTCATTGGGTTTAGTAATTGGTGGAAGTGTTGAATGTGACAGAAAGCCATTGATTTACTTTAAAAGGTAAAATGACTTTAAAGAAAATACTATTATTATCATCATTTAGGGTCAAGTCGTGTGAGATTCTGTGTCATTACAAAAAGTGAAACACTCTTCTGCTCTCTTTTGGTTCATTTTTCTCTCACTCTCTTCACTGACGAGTGAGTCTCTCATGTGTTTTCTTAAAAATGTTGAGTTCGATATCCAATGGCTGAAGCAATAGAGAAATTGAGTCTGATTTTGTGCGTCTCTAACTGTGAGTCTCTTTTCTCTGTTGTGTTCACTCTTGAAAATGCTATTGTGATTGTTAGTGTTGCTCAACGACAACGACATTATGGGAAGGGATGGAAATACAATGGAAGAGAGAACGTACGCCCCGTGTAAACCGTCACAAAGTCACTGCTGGTCTAATGGAAGGGAATGATGTGCAATGCGTTCACAATATTGAAAAGGGGGGCATTTCAGTCACTTTGAAATAGTCCAGTATTAGAGGAATAGGGCTTATGGTGTATACTGAGCTTCGGCAATAGCTATCCCCTGACAGGCTCACAACTTAGTCAATAGAGTGTCAGAGCCACAGCATCCCAATAACTATTATTGATAACAGCTGCTCATACTCTCTAATATTGGTGCCAAATACACATTTCCCAAACTTTATACTCATATACCATACTCTATACATAGAGAGTATACCCGTATAAGTAATGCATTAAAAAATAGTTCTATTACTTCTATGCAAATTTGGTTATTGGGGAGAATATGTAGAGTTAGGATACTATGAAATAGAGGATAGGCTTTGGAGAAGAGAGGAGACGATTTTGCCGACAATAGTCGACACGTTTCTAAATTGTGCTACATTTACATTTACAGTCGCTTTTGCGGGTCAAACGATTATCTTCTGGTGAATGGACACCAAAAGGTAATGCAGGTCTGACTTTACAGTTGACTGTACAGTATCTCTCTTTCTTTCTATCTTTGACTCCAAGCGGGGGACGTATTGACGTATTTTTGGTGAACCGATAGAAATGATCTTTTGACTGGTTTGGCAAACATTTGCATGAATTGCATGAATAACTCAGACTAACTTTGACTGAATTTAGAAAGCCTGAGAACTGCTAACATTGAATCGAGAAAAAGACAATCATAAGAAAAATAGCGAAAAAGTTTTGAGGCCATAAGTCTGTGATGCGAAAAAGTGAATATTCGTAAATATTCTTATATACGATTATCTGAGATTATCTATTATTGCTAATAGAAATTCTTAAAGGTAATTACGAAGCATTATATAAAATTTTTGCAGTCGAATCGTGCTGTGAATGCTGTGAAATTCAAGGACAGATAATTTTAAACGCCAAAAGCATGACCAGAGATATCAGTAAACGTCCGACTCATGAGATATATGCATAACATCTCTCATATAGTATACACGCAGAGATAGAAAGAGAGAAAAAGTAGAAGAAGGCGAGAATCCCCGCAGTTCAGAAATGGGAAATCTAAAGCTTTGATAGTATGAAAGCAACCTGTGGTACCTCTCGCTATGTATTCTCATTGTTGTGAGCAATGCCATAATGCTATGCCATTTGGCATTTGCATCGGTGAGTGGCCGGCAGTAGAGGACTGAACGAGAATAAGTCACTGGAGGGAGAATTAAATGTATACAATCGAGTCATGCACACCATGAACACCATATAACCAAAAAGAAGATCACATTACGATATTTTGTTGGCTATAAGGTATGCCTTCTTTAAATCTTTATACCATCAAAAGGGATGGATAGCAGAGAGAAGAAAATACATTATTCATTAGGACCGGTTACTACTCTCTACTCTAATTTTAATGATATTTTGGCAATACTTCAGACCAGTATATAAATGGGCTCAAACACTAAATAATGAATATAAGCTTCTGCTAAATAATTCCATCAAATTCTTTCCAAGATTTAAAAAAAACTTATTTTCTTATCTTTTATTTAGATATTCATTAGATAAGAGATACTAACGACTAAGGATTGGTCTAAGAATGTGATTCTTATGACGTATCAAATCGAGGAACAAAATATTAATGCTTTCAATTATTTCAATTCTATATTAAATCACAATTTTCATGCTATTATAGCCTATGTATTAACTATTTAATTGGATTATTTTTATGTTAAAAGAGGAGAAATTCCAATAAAATTGGTTTTCGAGCGAAGTTCTGAAGCACTTCTCTTGTAAACATTGTTAATATACAAATGCTATCAGCAGTTAAATCTAGACAATACTTATTTTATACAACTTGAGAGATAAGTATGAAAAGGATGGGATATTTTCAATGGACAATCACTGCAGGGCTTTAAAGTATGCGAACAAAACATTACAATCAGCATTCGGTAGCATTTGTTACTAACTCAAAGTGGATAACAAAACACTGTTCAGAATAGTCTGACTGACTTGAGTACCAGCAGATCTGCTCAAAAACTTCAACTCAAAGAGAGATCATATTTAGCCTTAAGAAACATTTTTACAATGCATTTACGTTCTAGAGTTAATGCAGTTAAACATTGAGAAATTTAATTGCACTTCCAGTTGATGTCAATAATAGTTGAAAAATAATAAGACAGTATATAATTTGCAATCAAAATAAACTCCATTTGCATATTAAGTACGACTATATATTAATTTTTTGAAAATTCAAATTTCTTAACGATTATAACTTGCAATCAAGAATTTTTTCGATAATGTTATTCAATGATATTTAATGTTTTGATAATTTATTACCAGAAGTAGTTCGTAAAATATAATTTATTGAATTAGTTGTTTTCATAGGTCAGCGTAACTCACATTTAGCTTCAGATCAAATAATACATTAAACATTTTTGCTTTTAATTTATTCACTAAAATACAGGTACAGAAAAATATATATCAAGTCATGACTGCATTACATTCAATACAAACTTCAAGTATTAATAGCTGTAAATCATTAATGTGAAAGTTAAAAGGATTTGATTTGAAAATATATTTCTGTTCAAAATGCTTTATTTGTTATCTCATTTGAATAGCAAAACACAGTTTTAAATCAAAAATAATCACTTCATTTAAATTTAACAAATGAAATAAGAATGCATACAATAATAACACACTCTCTCTAAACATAATTAATGTAACGAATAGTAGTTTGAAAAAAATATAGACTCGACTCTGACTTGGTTTGGCTTTTAAAGTGAGTTAATGTAAATTCAAACTCTAGACTCTTTGAAGAGTTTCTTATTTTAGAATCTAATAGAAGGGAATGTGAGTATTAAGAGAATATTTAGGAGAGAAGTAGTGAAGAAGTAGAAGTGAAACAACATTCAACCGCATATAGAAATATAAAAATATTTTTTCTCTTTTTTGGTCAAAAAGATTGAATTTCTGAGCCATTCCTTCATTAAGACATAAAGACTTAAAGCAAAGAGAAAGAGAGCCAACAATTGAAAACATATGGTCTCTCGACTTAATATATAAGTATATATTTGTAAAAGTTATGGGGGAGGAGATCATTGACTTCAAGCTAAAGGTAAAATCAAATGTGTATTATTAAATATAAGTCAGTATATACGGCATTCAACTTCTATTAATGCTATTTATGTATGATTTACTTTTAAATGTGTACTTCAATAAGCATAATAAATACGGAATTCTTTTTATTCGAAAGTAATGACTGCTATTTTTGAATAAATATTCTAAATAATAGCCGAATATCTTCTTTGAGAAGCAAATAAAAAATAATAATTTGATTGAATTTTCTGAGAACTAATCAGATCGGAATTCCTAATAATTGCTGAGCAGAAAACACATGACTTCTTGAAAAGTGGCTGATTTGGATTCAACCAGTCTATGCGCGCAAATATTATGTGGCTTACAATGATTTAATGTTATGGCAACTTGACTGACAACTTTCAGTTTCGCTGCAGTTCCCCAGCTATCCAATTAAAAATCTCAAAACAAGGATGTCAAGAATGTTATACAACTTTCAATTTAAAACAGAAATAACTAAAATCTTTGAGAAAAGTTTTACGTGAAACAGTTTTTACTTTCTTTATTATCTCTTACTTTTGATTCTTTTACTTTAATATGAAAAAATTGGTAAATTATAAGACAATTTGAAGCGAGTGCGGCATCATTTCAAATATGATGTAACCGAATAGTGCAAAAAAGGTTGAGCACATCTTTTGAGTCTTTAAAATATAAGATAATGTTGTGCACCATTTGTCTGGTATGACCACTATATAGAGGTATAAAAAACAACTCACCAAATGATGGGAGGAGTGGAGGAGATGAGAGAATCGCATGCAATCGTTTATATGCAGCACACCTGTGCTGCACAACTATATGAAGATCAGGTTTGAGATTTAGTCAATCCATAAATAGTTGTACAAGTAGTAAGACTACAATCTTTTTTCATACATATTATACATACTATAACTTATAACTACATAAATATATTTTCTATACCTTTCTTTTTAGTTTCAAACGATCAAAATATATTTGACAAAAAGGCTCAAAACATTACTCGATTCTATACTTGAAAAGTTTGAATCAACTAATAATAAGAAATTTTTGAGTGAAAAAAAAAAAAAAAAAAAATTTGAGTGAAAAAAAAAAATTTTGAGTGAAAAAAAAAGAAAAAAGTTTTCTCTGTTTTAGTTTCTTTCAATTTGAGTGCTAAACAAAATAATAGCATATAGAGAACGTGATAGTTTGTTCAAATACCATAAAAAACAATATGCTTGAAAGTGGTTTTGCTTCTTATGATTTAAAGAGAGGATAGCATTCAACTCGACTGTAAATTAACGCAATGCAGTCAGATATGGATATGTATTATATTATTGTTGGAATATATTGTACGAAAAATAGGAGCAATGATTCGGTAGGCATAACACAAATCGATGACACAGACCGTGAATGAATATATATATAAGAATAATAAAAAGAGTAGAAGAGAGAGAAACGATAGGGAGAGAAACGAGAGTGCAATGGATTCGCACATCTCTTGAAGAATGAAAAAGATTGCTTTTAAAGAACTTTTGAGAAAATTCAAATGAAATGCAATGCATGGCAGCGATGGCTGTGTTGATGGATGTCTAGCACTAATATATGCGCTCTGAGTCTCACATTTTTGAAGAGAGCTAAAGACTGAAATGTGAAATAGTATTCATAACAACATTGAGCAAAATCACATTCGAGTGATAACGACCTAATAATTCAAAACTTCAACTTCTTTTATTTGGATGAAAAAATTAGAGGTTTTATCGGCGTATAGTTTTATCTTAATATAAATATAACACAATTTAGGCATGAATTGAAAAAATTTAAATTATAGCCAGTTTTATGATAAGAGCATATAAATTAAGATAAGAGACAGCAAAAAATATAAAACAGGATCAAAATTCTTAAGATTTGCTACCATTTAAAAAAGAAATAATTAAATAGTTTTAAACTTCGTTTATCTTGTATTCCATTACTATAAAAATAAATAATAAATCTTTTGAATAATCGTTTTGTTCATGAAATTAAAAACTGTTAAAATAATTAATTACGAATGAGTTGTGTTTTATTTAAATGCTATTTAAGTTTGAAAACTCGAGTGAAGAATTGCTAGTCATTAATAGCAATGTAGGTGTTGTGCAAAATCTTAGTAAATCTTTATTTTTATTTCTTTCAATTCTTATTTTTTATTTCTTAGTCCTTTAGCAATAAGTTATTGAAGTCATAGAGAGTTAGTTTTGCATAAATTATAAATACGTTACGGAATAGGAGTTGAGCCCAAACTGTTCAAGTGTTTGATAAGAAATAAAAAAGCATTAATTTTATTTAAAATGCCGACTATTATGACATTTGAGTTTTAAGTGTTTGGCATAATAATAATAATTGGAGGACAAGTGAGACCACAAACACAATAAGATCGTAAATATGATCAGTAATAAAGAGTACGAGTGTTTGAATGGTTTGAATGAGTGGTGCGTTTGAAGGCATAAAAAGATGATGCCTTGGCTTCAAAGGCAGATAACCTCATGCCATAGTTTTAAAGCCCAATTCGTTTAAAAGTTGATGTTATCATGTTATCTCATCTCATGTGAACGCCTAATACATCATCTGTATATCATCTGTATTTCAACTATATTTCAACAGAGAATGAGAATGAATTTGTTTTTGACTTGAATACAATATGAGACACTTCTATCACTCTCTGTCTGACTGTAAAAGCAAAAGCAAAACACATTTAGCAAAACATCCGTACTCTATGTGAAAATTAAATTTGAGAATTTATCATTCCTTTAGCAGAAATTCAAGTAAAATGAGAGCATATTTCGAATGCCATTACAAGACAACTAAAATTGTGAAAAATGTCATTCACTAAAATTGTAGCAACTTTTAAAAGGTGCACATTTTCTGTCTTTTCTTTCAACTAAACCAAAAATTCAAGACTCGGTTTAGTAAAAGCTGGTTCTCTACGCACTGGCCTTCCAATAGTTGCAAAACTATAAGTTAGTTTCGAATACTGTTTGAATATCCCCTATAACTATACTGTATTTGTGTAAAGCAATAGCAAATCTGATCGCTGGACTTGAAAGGTCAGCGATGGGGTTCAGTACTGAGCAATATGAGACTCTAGTGAAGGCATGCACTCAAATATTTCAATACTAAACTCAAACTCTGCAACATTTATTACAGAGCTTTTTGAAAAGGGAAGTTTCGAATTACAATAGAGGCTAATATGGTTTATACACAAACTATCAACTTATAGACCACGAAATTTGGTCTTTCTCTCAAAGTTTTATTAGAATTTTAGACGTTATGATACTAAGAAAAGATTAAAACATTCCTATTTTGCATGATTGCGTTTTTTGAGTGCAAAATGTGTGTAGTGTTGCCCACCCCTAACGCCCACACATTAATGTCATAAACGTTAATCACAAGTGATTCGAGGCCTGACAGCTTTGTCTAATTATCTAAATCGTAAAAGTCATTCCATAGCTACACAATTCAGACGTTCGAACAGTACGAGTGATGCACGCGTTTTAACCCATTTTGGCTGAAAAAATGTCGGCCAGGAATGACTCCAACTGTCGAATAGCAAACTCATGCAACTCATGCTCACTCAGTTACTGGTGATTTATTGCACTGTCATTTCTAGTTTTGCAATCGTCTCAATGAACTGAACAGATAAATGAAGTAATGAAGCAGTGAAGCCAATTCAACTCACATTTGTATTGCAAGTCTTACTCCAAAAAATAGCTAATATTTATTCAGTATATTCATTGCTCAAAACTTATATATAAACTTTGCACTAAAAAAACTATTCATAGAACTATTTTTGCATTAAATACTATTTTAAACTTATTCTAATCCTAATTGATATGATTAGTCGAATGTTAAGAATAGAACTAAACTCGTAAAAATATTTGTCAATTATTTCTAACTTTTCTTTCATTATTGAACATTAGAGAGAGATTTGAATTAACTTTTTTGGGAAACGGGGATGAGTTCAATGTCGTTATAAAAATAAAACCTAAAAGTAGTTTCAACTCAAAACGCTCTCAAAGAATTTGCATATTTTTTCAAAAGGTGAAAGAGTCGTGTAGGGCTTGTGTAGGGGTTTTACCCTTCATATGCTTTCTGTAGTTGAGGGCAAACCTTTGTAACAAATTGGGTAAAAGTGAAGGTTTTACAGAAAAAAATTTAGAAAAAAACACAAATTTCAATAGACTGACAGATAAGTCCTTTTATCGAATGAATTAAATGTAAAATTAAGAAATATCACGATTTGAATAAATTTGTTGCTCAAAAGTTTTAAAATAGGAATTGAGTCAATCAAAACCAATAATTATAAATTTATAGTTTGGAAAATCAAATATCTCAGCAATAAATGAACGATGAAATGGGGTAATAATGAAAGAATTGGAATTTGAATAATAAATTTATGATTAAAAATGGGAATTAAATGGGCATAACTTTAAGATTAAGGTTAAGATTGAGTATTAGCTTGTATTTTGACATTTGAGTCATGAGTTTTCAATCAATCTGTTGACTACTAGAATATAAATTATGGTCATTTGAAATCTTGTTTCGCGATATTTGAGAGATATTTCAAATTCATAGCAATGGATTCGCGAACCTTTTAATTATTGGCATAATTAGTTTGTAGATATTTTGGAACCAATAATAATAATGAGTGAAAATATGACTAAAGTTTGATGTTTTGCGCCAGAAATAGAGAGCAGAAATAGCGAACTTATAATTATAATGCCATGAATTTGAAGAAAATAAGCGTATAATTGAAATTTGAGAATAATAATTATAATAGATTTGAAATGAGAATTTGAGGCGATTCTAATCTGAATAGAGGTCCAAAATTGACGTGAGTCTCACTTCATTAAACTCAATCTTGATATTAATCAGAAGTAAATAAACTCTCTTGAGGTGAAGACCTGTGGGCTTATATGAAGACCAGAAGAGAGAGAACAACGACAAACAGCTGTAACCATACCATGAGAAGGAAAGGCAAACTGAGCTCAGTTTAAGTTAAGTAAAGTTAAAGAGAAATAGATAGAAAAGATAGATAGAAATGGACCTCAAAGTGTATGTTAGACGATATGATGCAACCAAAATGCAGGCATACATTGCTATGAGATTAACATCACTTTAGATTTATAAGCAGACTATAAGGTCGTGACCAAAAGCTAGCACTCATTTTACGAGTTGTTAAAACTTCTTTCTTAGAAAATATGAATAGTATTGAGAAATAGTTGTTATCGTTGAATAAATAGATTTAAATTATTGAAGAAAATGCTTTACATTATGATAAATATCGAAATGGGGTTTGATATTAGAGTGAAAACAGTATAAAATTTCAATATCGATGTCATAAAAGAGAGCGACTTTATCATGAAAAAGATGGTGATAGTCTGATAACAAGTAAACAGTTGCAGAAACACTCTGGAAAAGTTTTGCGAATTTTCATCTTTCTTATAGTGAGAGAGACTTAACATTTGAGCCGATACTGAACGAGAAATACTAACAATTTTTGGGGTTCTGATAGAGGGGTAGACGGAAACAGAAAACTCTGGCAAACGATGGGTTGTTCTGAAGAGAAATATATAGTCGTGGTGTGGGATCTGAGTTTGATGAAGAAAAGCAGATCACTGATAGAATTCGGTCGATTCATACTAACAGTGCTCGCCTCACATCTTATTTTCTGGTCGAAAACGTTAGAGAAGAAGTTAAGAGGAAAGAAAAGCACATAAAACACACTCTTCTCATCGGGTATATCAAATTTGAGTTGTGTCTGTTTGAGAGTTCTCATGTGGTTTACAATAATTTAAGTGATTATTCTTTAGGGATAGCACTAAAGATTAAGTAGTGTTACGTTTAAATGAGAGAGAAATGGCAGAGAGAGAGAGAGAGAGAGAGAGAGAGGGAGAGAGAGAGACCGTCTTTCGAAATGTTAAGCAAACCTACAAAATAAGTCTCAGCGAAGGCCAGCCTTAAAGTCAAGCCAAACTCAAGAATCTTCAGCTATTTTCATCCTATAAACAACAGTGAAGATGTATTTTTGTGCTCACTCTTGTCTGCAGACAAAAATAAAATCTATTCAATGGAAAATCCGAAAAAACAATGAAAATTATGAGCTCATCAGTAAGAAGATTCACTTCAATCTTATTACAAATCATTTGAATCAATAGGAATTGGAATAATTTCTAAACATTTACATAATGAAAGTTTTTAAAATGAAAATAAATATTAAATTAGAAGGTTTAGAATTGAAAGTTATGAAACCAAATGATTTGAAATAATTGTTTAGCATTTGATATATTGAATATAAAAGAGAGTAATTTTGTATTAATTTTGATGGCGTGTCTTCAACAAGAAAAAGGCCGTCACGTAATTTGATTTGAGGAACAATTTGTCTTTCAATAAGATTTTTTAAGAAAGCGGTGCATTCAATAAATAATATTCACCACAAATAATAATAATGAATGATAAGAGAGAATAATCTGAGAGCAAATTTATATGTCATCGCAATAATAATAATAAAAAGACCATCATTTAAACCAATTGAGCAATTCGTCATATTTTTACAAAAGTGAAAAATTAAACTCAAGTCCAAAAGCATATTATGGACTGATATTATGCGGAACTGAGAAAGAGAGTAAAGAGTATTAGAGAAAGAATATCTTGAAATTGCATTCACTTTATTTGAAGGCGAATTACGGGCAAAATATTCCTAAATGTATACGAATGGGATTTCAAATGTTTGCACTTGATTTTTGTGATTTTTCTTTATGTTCTCTTCACGACTGTTTACATTTATAGTCAAAAACGGTTTTTGAGAGATTGGTTGAGCTCTTAAAATACCACACCTGGGGATTGACTTATATTATATGTTAACTTATATATGCCTTATTACAAATCGTATTAAATTTTATCAAAAGAGATCAGTATTTATATCGTATTCAACTTTTATTCCTATTCAATATTTAAAGCAATTTTTTATAAATAAGAAACGTTTTCATAGAAAAAAGAATTCAAATATTGGGCTCAAAAAATAATATTCTTTGTGATATTTATTCAAAATCTATTCGAAAGCAAAGATTTTTTGATTGCAAAAGTATTGCCTTTTTATTGATAACACTCGAAAGCATTAGTAAATAGAAAAACTATTCAGTTTTATAAGTAATACTTGTATAACAGTATTTCGTTCAATATTTACGCACTTGAAACCAATCCTTCGTTTGCAGGTTTGATAAAAATAAAATTCCTATTGCTATCAATTTTATGAATTAGTGGGACTTGTAGTAAATCATCAAAAAGGAGAGGATTTGCATTTGATTCTCTTCTCTTTTAATAAAAATAGTCTCTTATCTACCGCAACATTTGCTTCTTATCATTGATACTTATGTATTAACACAATATGATATCAAAAGGCAAACTAATCTCTGCAAATATGTAGCACTGATTCCAATTCAAGTGCTTTTCTTTTTCAATCTCCGCACAAAAAATAGTTCGTATTTTTGCTAAAGAAGCCCTAATATAATAAAATAATATAATCTCCTCAATAAAACAGTTGAGCCTCTTATACCAGTTTAAGTTTTTCCTCAACTCATCTATAGTATAGTCAAGTTTTGTTTTAAAAATATTTTATACTGAAGTAACTGATAAGCGATCAAATATGCAATAATACTCTTGAATAAGAAAACAAAAATATTTTACTTGAGAATGTTTTAGTTTTGTTCGGTTATCATTGAAAATAATAATTCAATGGCATAATAAAAAATAATTTATTAACTTTTATTTTGATTTGAAAATAGGTCGCATTTACTTTAGTTATCATTGATTTGTGTTTAGAAAAAGTTATAACAATTATGGTTTGTTATCATTTGTTCGCACAAATTCCTAATCAAACTCAAATAGAGTTTATCGTCATATTCGATGTACTCGAATGAGCTTTACTTATGAGTAAGTTATGGGCAAAATAGTATATCTGATAAAAACATTCTGATCCAGATCTTAGTTCATTATTCAATTTCAAGTGCTTCTAAACTAACTTCTGTTTAATTAATTCTGATCTTTAATTTGTTATTTCCCTAATACAAAAATGCAAACATAAAACATGTGAATTTTTGCTTAAATTATTTAACGCCAGAAATCTGTGAAATGCATTCAAAAATTAGATTAAGCTGTGCTTCAGTTTTAGATTTAAACAAATGCTAATTAAAATACAAGTGAAATACAAGTGAAACACAAGCACTAATTCTAAGGCCTAAACATTGAATGAATGCGAATGACATTAAAATTTGTTTAAAAGAAAGAATGATAATTCATATCTCATTAAAGGTTAGATTTTGATGTATAGATGAATATTCAACAAACTATACATGAAATTGATAGAAGAGCTAAAGAAAGAAATACAGTAAAGTTTGTTAAGTACTAGAAGTTGATAAGCATTACAATAGAGTTGATATTATATGAAAAGTAAAAGTTAAGGTTGACTTGAAAGGAAAGTTTAACGAATTACTATGAATTAGAATAATAATGTATTGTGAAAACTATTAGTGAAACTTATGGGGAATACCTGTGAAAATGTGATCCATTATATGAGACGTTAAAGAGCTCGAGTTATGTTTGAGTGTTAAACCTCGGTCTCGGTTGGTCTCTAAGAAGTCCTGACAGCTCATGCCATAGACAATATGGATGTACGGCCACAACCGTTAGACATATATAAATAAGCTTATGAGAGGGTGGGCTCTATTTTACTCATTGATAAATAATACGTATGTCACACAAAATACATTGACTTCACGCTACTCTTTAAATTGCTGTCAAGATCTATAGAGTGGATGCAGAGCTCTTCAGGTTTTACAATGTTCTCCAATGCTCAACACGTTGTTATATGTCATGTCATTACAGATTTGGTAGCCTTTTAAATACAATAACTTTCGACAGGACTCACACTCATATTCAGTAACCTTTACCTCCCTTTCTGTCACAACTATATGTCATCGGAAACTAATGTAGAAATATTACGATATATAATATAAATGGTACAGATTTTTGACATCAGAGACATTTACTAAAAAGTTTGAATTTATGACTTTTTAAAATGTTTGCTAAATTGAGCGTTCATTCTATTGGAGTCATATTGCAGGCTAAGAGAGACTCAACATTTTTATTGATACCCAACTTATCAAATAAATGATATTTGATTAGAGAATACTATCATTCAATATATAAATAACTATAAATTTCAAACATAACTCATGTATAAAGTTTTGGATTTAAATAAATTGCTAAAGTAATTAATGTTAGCCTTTGAGGCAAATAATTATATACTGTATATTAGATTTATAATAAAAATTAATAATTATTTTTAATAATGACCCGCAATAAAAAAGTTTAAGTTATAGGATTGTAATAAATAAAAACAATTAATTATAACATTTAAGGGGTAATAAAATTGCTTAAATTGTTTATGATATAAGATATGATTTATAAGTTAGTCCTCGTTCTTAACGGTTTTAATTATAATTATCCAGATATTGCTTGTAATACCTGTTCCTGATTCTTAATTGATGTGAAATTCTTAATGAAAATTCGAATAAAAACTCCATAAAAGACGAAATAATCTCAATTAGTTATAGACTTAACTGCTATTACGCAACAGATTCTATAGAGTCTGTAGAATTTATTAGAAAACTAAATTGCAGTGTAATAATGAAGTAATGATTTGGTCTTTAATGTAGTTGTGGAGTGCGCTCAAAGATTTCAAAGAACTTAACTCAAAATGTTTGGCTGTAAAGCGATAAATGACTGTGTGTTATAAGAGTAGTGCGGATAACATTTTATTACAAGATAGAGAAATAACAAACCATTCAAATGGCGCTAATGTTACCTGAATTACATTTACTTTAATTCCATTATCACTAATAGCTTATAATAATATAAGAATAACTTATTTTTCAAACTTTAATTAATTATCAACTCTAAACTTATTTATCTTTTTCATCAAAAATATCAATTTAAACACTATTAATAAACATATAATAGGAGTAGTGGTAAGAATGTGTTTAAGTTTTAGTGTAAAATATATGAAGAGTAAAAAAGAGTGAAATAAATATGCCTTTAGCCTAAAGTTTGAGCCCTTCAGTAAATTAAAGTTTGAGTAATAAAAAGTCTAATATATTATATTCTTCACTTGAAATGCAAACAAAAAAGTATTGGTAGAGAGAAGTTGAGGACATGATTAACGGACACATTAAAAATTGGACCCAAAGCAGAGCCGAATCTGTAGTAAACGAAACATTTTGATAATATATGAATGAATGAGGCATAACATGAGATATAACAAGACCGCAGTTTTGAAGGGATACCTAATATTTGTGTGTTGTGTATATTTGAGCGAAAGTATCATTTGTTATAATAATTTTGCGCTGTTTTTCATGAAAGGCAGTCGAGCCATGCTTTTTCTGACAGCCAACACGAGCCCGCGTGGAATGAATATTATATATTAAATAGTGCTCTGTATGGCTGGCAGTCTTTTTACTGCTAGAATCTAATAAGGCATCATTTGACAAACTATATATAAAACTCATAAATAATATGAGAGATTGTGGAGTTTTCGAACCAGTTCTGATAAATCTAAATCATAAACAGCAATAGTATTTCACACCATTTTATACAATGAATATATAACTATATATATAACTAATATGACATATGAATCAAACGAGTGCTTGCTTTCAATATTTATTATTCATATTATTTGACGCACTTTTTATGCTCACATTATGCTTGCATTATATTTGCATTCAATTAAAATTTCGAAATTTTAAAGCAACAAAACTTTTCAAATATTTATAACATGAGTTTTTTTGCAAATTCCAGTTTTTTCCTCTTTGAAGTACTCAATATCGCAATCAGTAGTATTTATTCTCAATATTTAACATAAGTTATTGATAACTCATTTGAACTAAAGGTGAAGTGAAAAATATATAATTTTTCCTATCAGTAAAATATTCGTTTTCAATGATAAGTTTGTCAACACGTTTGCGAATCTAATCATTATTCCTCTCTTTTATTTACAATATAAATACATTTAAAAGATGTAATTGAAAACGTGAAACTTGAAAATAGTATTTAAAAACTATGTGATAAAAAACAATTTAGTGTCTAAAGTGGATCCCTTGGTCTCAATATTCTTTGTATTTTGAATGAGCCCTCTCTTCAATGTTTTGCACCTTTACTCGTAAGAAAGAGAGAGACATTCTGTGATTTTGGTTCACATAAAGGATATTCTCTTTACCCCAAAGGTAAAACTCCGTCAAAGTTTAGCCCCCAGTAAACAACTTTTGTGTTGAGAAGTTGTTCGAATATGCCGTGTACTGGAGTTTTTAAGAGTCAAGCCTTGGATCGTTTAGTCCTTGGCTTCGAAGTGAAACCGCACCCAATAGAGCAAAAGAGGCTTCAATATTGTGTATAATATAAAAGTATGTCTACAAAAATGCATCCATTTTTGCAGCAAAAGCGGTCCCTATTTTAGAGATGAATTTCAATAATCAGACCCTTCTCTTGAATGAGTACAAAAGGCATCTAATGAAGTAACACGTCATACAATAGTAAAAAATAGGAATAACTTTTAGACATTTATATGTATATAATTGAAGAGCGAGTCCAGAGAGAGTCCAGTGAAGCGTCGGAACGGAGTGTTATGTATAAGAGTTGGGTATGTCTTGGCTCTCCTCTAGACCTAATTCATCAATCTATAGATGGGATACTAATGCCATTCCCTTTATGTCAACTAAGATAGAGGGGAATACATTTCAATACAGAATAACTACCGAAATACCAAAGACTGTCTCTTATGCTACACATCTTTGAACACATCTTCACTTCCTCTCAAATCAGTCATATTTCAGTTTGAGCTTCAACTTAACCAACAGTCAGGAGAGTAACTGCTAAACAGATATTATAAATGTGAAGGCATTTTGTGTCAAAAGTGACACAAATATTCTAATGAACTTTGATTTTTCTTACTTAAGCTTTTTATAATCATATACAATAAGAATCAAAACTTATAACCAGAACAAAGTTCTACAATTCAAATATTATATTATAATTATTTTCTCAACACTCTCAACAATTTTCTACTGATTTCTTATCATATAATAAGGGTTTTTATTTGTTTTTTTCTTGATATTCACCGCAAGTATTATAAAGACTTATGTAAATCATGAAAAACTAATACTAAAACTTCCCGAATAAATAAAAAGGATTATGAAAAGCGACTCAACTGTGATCTGTATTTAAGAGGAAAAATTGGGTGAAAAGAGATTTTTCTTAGTTTAAAATTGATAAGGGATTAAAATGGTTTTAAATTTGCGGGAAATGAGCAAAAGAAACAGCTGTAAAGTGAGAAGGAATGGTGAAGAGAGAGACAGTGGCTGAGAGGGAGCGCCACGAAATGGCTGGCATTCAACTCAACATATATTCATCGCATGGTTACTCTCCTCAATGGTTCACCAAAAATAACACAAATAATAATGATATGAAGAATAAGAATCATAATAAAAAAGCGCACATTAAATGGATTTGGCTTTGATTCGCCCTCAGGATTGTTTTGCGCTGAAGTTAGAGTTTGTGTGGCTTTTGGGGCTGATTGTGAATAAATTGATTGGAAGTGAATATAAATTGTAAAGTGTTTTACCTGTCTTTTCCTTGATTTCACACAAAACGCTGAATAGTGCTGGTTTCATGCGGTGACAATTCAAAGTATGTTTCCTAACAATCCATATGATTTGCACAACAAATAAAGACAATCATTAGTAACAAACTTTACACAATCTTTCTTTATATTTTTTGTTTTTCTTTGTTTTAATTTCAACTACTTTTAGGGACAAATAATAAGCTATAACTTCTATTTTCTAATTATCTTTTTCATAGATTTTCTCAGATCTGCGAAAATAAGTTACTTTATCAGTATTGAGGCTATTATTCATTTCAATGCAATCTTTTCAAGAATTATCTGATCTTTATATCTATTTTCCTATCTTTTTAATTAAATTAATTTCAATTCAATTAAATCATCAAAATTTGAGTGAATGAAAACTTTTTGTCTCATATATCATATGGTTCTAACTTTTTTGTTGATATATTTGTGAAATAATGTCTTAATTATAATTATCTGTTTCTCGAATCAGATAATAGAGCATTTGTTTAGCATTAATACTCAATTAATTAAATGCATAATAATTATTAAGCAATAAAAAACCTAAACTCATGTTTGAATATTTTCATTATTGTTTTCTCTCATTATTAACTGGTATTCAAATATTAATTCGAATAATTATAATAATTAAAAACACGTTTTACTCCTTAAACGCAATAAATCTTATTTCTTATCAATAATTAATCAGAAAACAAGTTGAAAACTTTCAATCAATGGATTATAAAAAGATATTTGTCTTAAGTCTGTCTGTGTTTTGATATTAAGAAAGCAAAAAATAATAACAAAATGAAATGATTAAATAAAATTGGAATAAAAACCTGTTATTTGTTGTCAATACAGACCTGGCCTGAGCCTCATCGAGACTTTGGTCAGTAATATTCATGATTTGCTGTAATATTTCTGAGATGTCATGTTTTCTGGTCTCTCCATCAGAATTAGGTGTTTGTGTGGGGTCATGACCTGTGGACAGACCGTATCCGTGCGGCGATTGTGTCACCACATGTCCAGACATTTGTTGTGATACCGCATGCATTATAGATAATGAATGATTGTGTTGATTATCGTCCATAATATCAATAAATTTAACATAAATCACAACTATATTCAATTGTCAGGGATTTGTTGTCAACACAAACAAAAACCCTGTCTTTTATTTTGAAACTAAATTCAATTTTTATGTTTTCTTCACTTTCTTTTTTATCAATATTATTATTATTTGTCGTTTGTTTTCAAACAATTATTATTTATTTATATTTAAAGAATAAAATTATCATCAATTTTATGTCACTTCAAGTTATTGTTGACTTTCTTCTGATTTATCGATAATTAATTTGAAATATTATTTATTGAAATTCTTCTTCTCTTTAAATATCTTCTAATTTATGATATTATTAATCAATAATAGATTTAGAATCGATTAATATATTATTTGATTAATTATTTATATTATTATTAATGTATAAATAATAATAAGATGTATGTATTGAGACATTAATCAAACTGTCAGATGATCTTCAAATTGATGTCTAATTAGATGATTGTTTTTCATAATAATAACACTTTTTGTCTCAAGACATTCGGTTTGAAGAACACAATAAAAACCATGTGATTATTGATAATATTTATATCAATATAAATATCAATACAACAATAGTAATAATAAGTAATAAATAATAAAGAGATGAGAATCACATCTATTGAAAACACTGTTATATTATTATTAGTTTTAAGTCCAGTTTCTCTTCAATTATTAATTATTTAAAAAATTGAATGTTTTTTCTTTCAAACCATTGAATAGTCGTTTTGAATATAATATAATATTATATAAACATAATTATTGGTAATAATAATAATATTGATAAATATAAAACCAATAATGAAACGACTGTCAAGTCTCTCAACTCACAAATCAGTCACTTTTTTGTCTCTCTTCTGTCTATTTTCTCTCTTTGAAGTCTGTCTTTAGAACAGAGCACAAGTCATAGTAATAGTGATAGTGTTAGTGATAGTTCACTATTACTATTATATTATATGTGTTGAGTAGTATTTCTCTCACTCACTCTTCTCAAGTGATGGACAGTTCTTGAGTCCCCGCTTTAGCAATGACTGACTTTCAGGCTGGTGAATGAAGGTGGGCAGGCTGGTGAATTTAATGCCACTCAAAACTGACGGAACGCAATATACTATCCCTCAAAAGAGAACTGATAGAAAGCACAACTTATAGAGAATGTTTTGCATTACTATTGAATGCATGTATTATTACTTTGAGATCCCCTAAAATTGTTCATTCGTTTGTTGGGTATGACGTATGACGTGAAGAATTGAGAAACTATTTTAGCCAATCATAGCTTCACCTATGAGTCACTCAAAACATTCAATACTATTGTCAATCATATACTGATTCACACGATTCAACCCTAAGGGAGGAGTTTTAGGAGTTTTAAGGGTAAGATTGATTACTAGAATGTCAAACATTAGGTTCAATACAATTGGTTTCAAACGCAGACTCTTATATGACGTCATAATATGGCAAACATTTGTTTATCATTTTCTCATAAAGTATCTCAAACTCTACTTTTAAGGTATTTTCACTGTCTGTCTTTTCAACCGATAAAACCAATTGTTACACAAATATATTCACTATTATATCAACAAATAGACCAATATTTCAATTCATAATTTATTAAACTATTTATTTCTTTTGTTTTACTTATGTTTTCGTCATTTTAATCATTATTATTAAGTATAAAATATAACAATTATTCATAATTATTTATATTTGAGTTTATTATTGTTCACAAATTCATTTCAACTTTAACTCATTGTTTTGTTTACAATCAATCTCAATGTCAATCATTAGTTATTCAGACTTTTGTCACTTTCATTTCTGATTAAATGTTCAAACAAATCACTAAAAGTGAGTATATTTTTTAATTTGATTTTATAATTGATTAAATAATTAGTAATAAATATTAAAATAATTTTGATTTTAGACTTCATTTTGTTTTAAAAATTTGAGATAATTTTTCGAATAATTAATGAACAGAAAAAGTAAACATTAAGTAAACATTTAAAAAATGTTGAGATATGTGTGAATGCAATCGAATACCATTGGATTTGGGCTTAAATGTGCTTAAAGTTAAAAATGAACTGAATGTGAAGTTTGTTTATAATTGTGTTGCTTAAAAGTGATTTAATATATGGAAATAATATCTGAAAACAATCTTAAATATCTCATTAAGTAATCTAAAAAGTTAGTCCATTG
>JAQFXV010000010.1:0-68346 GCA_034694065.1 Camisia spinifer
AAAAGTCAGCAATTTTGACTGGAGACATAGCTTTGAGTCGACATCTCTCCAAGTAATTTGCAGTTCTTGTGGAGATATTTTTGTTTCTGGAGAGAAATCCTTGAACGATTCTTTTGGTAGCTTTTAAATGTGTATCCCAAGCTCTCTCTCTCTCTCTCCCTCTCCCTCTCCCTCTCTCTCTCTCTCTCTCTCTCTCTTCCCTCTCTCCCCTCCCTCTCTTATTTCTAACCCCTCTTTCACTGTTATTATGAATTTCAAGTTTTGAAGCATAATCTCATAACTTAGTACGGCATCAATATTGCATTGAAATGCCCCCACTTTTATAATCAATATTAAAACTCAGTTATGTGTGTATTGCAATAATAGGAATCTCTTGTTGCTTTAGTCTGTTTCGCATACCAAATACCAATCTAGATATTGAGGCATACATACCGATTATTCACTATGAGCTTATACGCCTATTTTTAAAGATACACGAAATTGAAAAAAGGCTCAATCCATGCATCTCACGATGTTTTATAAATCTTAAAAGAGGCGAAGGCAAAAATGTCACGCAAAAGCGTTTGCAATAATTTTCAATACTATCGAATACATCCAGTATCGTATCATTTCATTATATAACTGAATTGTTATTTTATATTTTGTTCATTCTTGAAATCGATTATATGATTATAATTTAAGATACTATCCAATTAACTTATAGAGCGGTCAAATTGAACTCTATGTTAATAAAATCATATAAATCATTATACGAATGAATGAAAGGCTAGCAATAAAGGTGTGTTCGATCAGTTCAACCATAATTCACTCCAGCAATCAATTTATTTCATTTTTATTGATGGCATACATATCGCATGTTTTGTTTGATTTTTGTTTTTGATTTATTATACCTTTAGTTTTAAACTGAATTTTATTGTTTTGTTCATAAGAAAGAAATGTTATAATTATTTTACGATTGAACGAACGAATAAGTTATATAAATGCATAACTTATAAGTTAATATTTAAAGACACAATTGTTTTTTATTATTAATCCATTGTTTAATTTGGGTCGAAGTTTTAATTACATTAACTAAATGTATTGTTTTTCTAATATAAATATAAATAAGTTTATAATTGCTTTGTTTTTTACTAAGCAACTTAAATTCAAATTAACTTAAATCAAATAAAGGCCACTTCAATATATTTTCACATTTCAATAAGATTTCACTTTAACTAATTTCAAACCAATGATATATAATCTATACATTATTTATAATATCAGTAAGAATAACATTTATATTCATTAGTTAGTGATCAATCAGAATAATGTTTAAAATTTCGATTATTTGTCAACTCCTTTCGAAACGAGTCTAAAAGGTCTTCGTTGAATACGAAGTATTTTTGTTTATTGAAAAGTTATTTCCATCAAACCGTATCTTCAACAAGATTATTGTTAAGTTAACTGAAACAGTGACTAAACTGACTTCAGTATAATAATAGGGCTAATATTATCAATAAAAAAATAATATTAAATTCAATAAATGATTGTCTTTTCTATGGTTTATTGTTGTGTAGTTCATGTTTCACGCGTTTTGTTCATATCATTTCGTTTGAATGATTTTGTGTAAACTTTTTAAAAGGTTTGTGTGTGAGACGAGGCAAGAGATCAAAGTCGTAAAATGTCAATTCGATTCTCACCAACAGAAAGTAATAGCGCAGTATTGCTTTTCTTATGGTCTGTTTATTTTTTCTAACTGTGAATTGTGACCACTATTGCTTTGATAGTATACTAACAGAGAGTTTCTGTTTTATATAATGGCAATACATTGAAGTAGAGAAGAGAATAGTAGATACAGAAGAGTAGAAGAACTGTTAAGATTGTAAGCAAACTATATATTGCGAATCAGAAAGTATTTGCTTGATATATGATTTGCCATCGCTTGTCATCGGTCTTATTTCTTTCCCCTCTAATTCTACTCACTCTAACTTTTTGGTTTCAATGGCATCTCAACTAAACTAAACTAAAATGTCTTAAGCATTGTCATGATGATAGCACCCAATGTAGAGAATTGCTTGCGTTCTCTTCTCATTTCTTCTCTTTACTTTCCGCTACATCAAGTTTGTCCCTTGTTTTGACTCCAATAGTCATGTAACGTAACCTAACGTAACGTAATTCCTCGATGGTTTATCATTTACTCGGATAAAGGACATCAAGTGCTCAAGAGATCGTTTTTTCACTGATTTGCCCTTTCATTCCCCATAATTCATTGGTCCAAACTATAGACGCATCATTGGACTGAATCAGATTGTTTTGTTCTGCTGTCTTATTATGTCTTACAGTGACTTACAATCACTTTCAATGACTTACAATGTCTTAGATTCAAGTATTGCCATTCAAATCGAGTAACAGTAATATTACATTTTGATTGGTAATAAATTTTAATGTACCCTAAAAGAGATGCTATCAAATCATGTTTTGTCATGAATATAAAAGCACATCAAAGATGATGGTCAAACTCTCATATCAATAGATGTTCGCCAGTCCGTGAAAATCATCACTACTACTGTTCAACTGTTCATCTGTTCCCCTTTTATATGAATGCACATAACCATAAGCACATGAGTGCTGATATTGATGAGGACGTTGTTGGAAAACGATCTCTAAACTATAACCAGACATCCCCGAAGACTAACCCAAGAAAACATGGCTAGAGATTTATTGCTTGTTTAAAGAGTTCGCTTCACTGAAGCAGCGATAATATTGCATTAGAAGAATCTGTGCTCTTCTGATCACAAAACTTATATTATGGTCACTAAAGAGAATAAAGCAAAAAAGATCTCTGAACGGAATAAAGAGAAAATATTTCGCTTTATCACTACTATGAGTGATGAGAAACACAGAGATTCTGCGATCAACTTATTCGTCAAAATCATTTTCTAAATATCTGTTGTTTCATACACTGCACAAAAACGCATTAATTGAAGCTTCTTTACAGCTTTTAGTTTCTAATCAGACCCAATTGATTATCCAATTAAGCAATTAAATATTTACAAAATATTTTTTCACCCTATTATTAGTGTTAAATTTTAAACAACTGTTTTTAAAAATATAATAATTCGTATGACTGACAGTATTCAGTATTCTCTACGGTTTAGATATTTTGTTGACATCGAAATCAAACTGAGTTATTCAATGAGCAGTTAATAAGCATTAAATGAAATTGATATTCTTGACTATCCCAAGAATGGCGTGTTTCATATAAAAAAAAATCATATAAGTTTTGTTTAAACCCAAAGCTCAAAGAAAATGGGATTGGTTTTAGATATTGTAAACCAATTTGGCGTTTAACTATTCCACACCTTTCCGGATGGAAGTATTCATCAAACTAGTGCTCTCACTCTTGATGTTGTCTTAAAACTTTTGGTTCAAAATTTTGTGTTTTATGAGTTAAAGAGTGCGAATGCTATTTTACTAAACAAGCATTACTGCAATCAATAATGATTTATTTTTGTTGCATTAAAGCTTATTCTTTCTTATAGTAGTACTAGTATTAAATGCTCACGTTTTAACATTTGTTTTCTTTTAGTATTCTATAATATTTGTTTTGGTGATACTGTTTAATATTTGTTAACCTTATGTTTTGAATGTATTTATATATTTGGTATATTTATATGGAAAAGCGTGGTTCCGGTCCATTTGCACAATCAAGCATTACATTTTGAGTTTGACCCTCCTTTAATTCCCATGCTCTTTGCTCAAAGTGATTCGTCTCATTGACTATAGACATAACATGTTATGCGTTTGTTGAATGGGGGAAAGAAAAAAGAGAAGTTGGAAGTCATTAACGTTTGTGAAGTTGATTGCATTGGTGGCGCATCAAAGCTATTCTGATAAAGCAATCGCATTATTATCAGAGCTCAAAATTAGGTTGATTTTTGCGCGCTTTTCCTTTTTCCTTTTGTCGAAAATTGAATACATTAATAGTTTTGTATTGTTAGTTATATTCATCATTTGAGTTTTGCATAATACTAATATCATTTAAAAGTACAACTACTAGTATTACACTTTTCACTTTAGTTCTATTCTCGCATTAAAAACTCAACCAGTTTTGCAAATAGTTTTTGGGGAAAAAATATTCGAATATCCGATACGCGCAATAGATGAAAATGAAACCTCAGTATTCTTGCCGTGATTTCCTATGGATGCCCCTCTTTCCGGCCTTACCGAGTCATTAGGCATCTGTCCAAAAAGCAAGTCTTTATTTTAGTTTAAGCTGAGTTAAGGCGCCCTCAAAAATGTATTTGAAATGAACAGTAAAGTGCAATATATGTCGCAACTCAAACGATGAATGTTTGCAACTGATTGTTCCGATTACAGCCTCGAATACCATTTTTAAAAAATATTCGGGAGGGTTCAATGGTAATTAAGCGCTCAGACCGACCCACTCGATTAAAACAGATTCTTTGTTTTTGGGAGTTATGTAGACATCAATTGCATGTATTCCAATGCTATGGATGCATACAGAGTAATACATCATTAGGATTACTATTTGACGTAACTTTACAGTCGTGAGCACAACAAACATCACTTGTAGGCAATCTATATTTAGGCGATTACTAATTTGCAAATTGAACTCACATACGAATTATATTAAGTTTTAGAACTGACTAGTTTTTTATGGGAATATCGCCAGAAACAGGCAACGAATCAAACATTCTTAACTTTTAATTATCACAACTTGAATCCATTATTCATTTTTAGATAACTTGAAAGTGAGACTCTTTTGAAGAGAAATCGAAAGTAATTAGTTTTGATTTTATTTCAAACCATTCAATAGATTTTCCTTTAGAACAAATGTCGATCACTTTCTTGTGAGTCTCTTCTAAAACACGATTATAATTCATGATTACATTGAAAGTTGACTTTTATTTACTTACGTTAAATGTTTTATGCAATTTATAAATATTTATGTGTAACTTATATATAAACATTTGAAAAAAGAATAGAATAGAATAGAGTGTGTGTAATATAAGATATTATTATGAATTTTTTACATCATCCTTCATAGGATGCTCGAAAGATTGTGTCACCTCTTTTGAAGAGCTTCCAGTTGGAAATCGACAAACTAAGTAAGAGAAGCAAAGCGGCTGAGGCAGCATTTCTTCACATCTATAAGCGCATTATCGACATTGTTGGTGAGTAATGCAAATCGTTATTTATGGTATCGCTTCGTTGTGATAATAGCTCGCAAACTGAATTTCCTGAATACGGGTCCGCTGAACAGAAACAATAGTAGATGAGAGAGTGGAGCACAAAAAATATATCAATGATATATATTATATATGTATATATATATATATATATAAATTCGTAGTTCTTATAAAGAAAGGGAGGACAAGAGTTTTAATTATGCGCGATTTATTCGAAGAGAGACTCAAAACAAAAGCGGACTCTTTGACTATAGTTAAGCATTTGCTATTGCATTATATTACGATTCATACATGTTCACAAAGCGTGACAGGAAGAAACGCATGCTTTGATTTTTATACCAAACTTGTCTCGCAGTACATACGCATTGCATGTTAGCCTTCATTTTCAATAGACTAATGCTATTCCGATAGTTGTAAGGAATAGCAAAACAATAACAAATGACTTTATGAATTGTATTGAAATTACTTGACTTTGACTCTTATATGATTCCCATTTTTGCTAACTTTATGCATAATTATTTTCAATATAAAGCATAGATTGAATCTCAGTCTCTTAACTTACTATTGTTTGATATTTTCAAAATTGAATCTAATTTAGGTCTTTCGTTAAAGTATTCTTTGTTATACAGACTGAGGAATAAAAGTTTTTTAAAAAGTTCCTTCTATTCAAATAATCGATTTAATCGTTTAAGAATTACTTTTTTCAATAAGTTGTGGAAATAATATAAGTCAGTAATCATTTCACTCTGAGTCACATTCAATTATTCCAATAAAATCAAGAGTTAGATTCAGACTTAAGCTATAGTCTCTTGAGTAAGACTTTAATTTAAAAGCTTCAAGAATTTCATCTCATTTTGACAACTCTTGGAAACAACAATTATCTAAACAATAATAGTAGAGTCAAATTATGTGACAGACCTTACAGTCTTTGTGTTAGCGGTTTATGTCATGACTATGCGTCACATGTATCTCATTTAGTTCGTGATGTGATCACGACTTAAAAACTAATACAGATCCAGAAAATTCAGATTTAAACAAAATTTATGGGAATTTATGGCTTATAAAAAACTTAAAAAAGTATTTTAGAAATTAATCTTATTATTTAAATGTTATTATTTTATCATAAATTTTTCAAGTTATTAGACTTATCTAATTTATTTCTGTCAAACATTAATTCTCTGACAAACATCTCATAGTTTGAATTTTCCCGATTTTACAATTTTTCAACATTTGATTTATTAGAGAACTAAATATCGTGTAAAGTAAACGTGGTTTCAATTATATAAGACTTGAATTTTTTCTGATTAAAGGGTTAGATTAAATTTCAAAAATATTTTTCGGAAAAAACAGATTCAAACAAATGAAATCAATTTTAAAGCTCATGATTTTGTTCGAGCGATACATTCAAACCATTAAAGCTTGAATATAAGCTTTTTTGCCTTTTGCTCATAATTTTTACTTTGAATATAACAAACGAGTCAATCATTATTTCAAAGATTTTGACAAATATTTCAAAATAAAATTTGAATTATTAATAATATCAAATAAAATGTTTTAGCAGTTTTGCTTATTTGTCGCATTCGTTTATAAAAAACTATTTTAGGCTTTACTGAAAAATAAAGATAACTAAATGAAAATATGATTTAGATTCGACTCTCAAGATCTTGTTCTGTATCTTATATAAAAGATGGCATATAATATCATTTTAAATGTTTAATTACAGAGCAATAAAACTTGTCTCTTCTTTAGTAAAAATAAAATGAATAAAACCAAAAAAATAAAATTAGGATTTTTGTGTTCCAACAAATTTTGTGATATGAATAATAAGATGAAAGCGTAACAAAAAAGTATCGGCTGTTAAATCTCATACAGTATAATAAATTTCATTTTACAACATTTGTTAAACAATTTAACGAATATTCTGAAATTTATTGAAAACATTGATTTAATGAACAGTTTTTATTTGCACGAAAACTATTTTATATTCGGTAACGATTATAAATTAAATAAATTCTTGACGTAATGCAATACTATGTAATGTGATTATAAATTCTCAGAAAGACACATAATTATCGGTCCTATTTATTGGCAATGAGTTTCACTGTTCTCCTGACGTGAGTGTTGGCTCATAATAACTATTATAGTTCTGTACTGTATATAACTTCTAGATTAGTAGTCCTTCACAAAAGAGATTTACTACAAAAATAAGACATGCAAAAGAATTATACAACATATTTATGCGTTCGGGAATGCAATGTGAATCACGGGTACATTTAGTATTTGAAATCTAAGAAATTTTTGTTGGGCAAGTGTTTGTTAGTATTAATTCGTAGATATCTAGAGTGCAATCACAATCTGTGGCATTCGAGCGAGTGATTTACTACAACTCTATCGCTCAACAGAGAAATATTAGCGCAACATTTGACTCGAGATGGAAGGCAACCAAATCATTGGGGGGTTTTCTTAATATTCGCCTACAGTATTATTCTCTGTAAAAATATTATTCAATTGGTAAAGAATATTATTATCAAAGTGGTTGACTTGAGGATGATTTTAGTGATCAGTTAATGGATCTAATATTATAAAGCTTGTAGTTAGGGGTCATTGCCATTAATATTTGGTATGAAATGCTGTGACAATTGTGACAATGGGTATAGAGTACGAGCCCAGTCAGCCGCCAATAATGAAGTACAAGTACAGGTGCCTTTGGTTATGAAATATAAGAAGTGGTACACAAAAGAAAATGATTATTTATTATCCCTGTGATGATCCATATCCAGTCACTGTAATGTTATTGTTATTGCTATTCCATTGCATACGAGTAGCACTTGTGAGTTGTCAAACATTTTTCTGACAAAAAAATATAAAAGTTTTATATGATTCAAAAACATTGAAGCATTCAAGAATGATGTTCAACTAGCTTTAAAATGTAATGTCGTATTACTCTATGACTGTATAACTGTGGTATTACTGATTGAAGACGCAGTCCTTCCATTCTATTCAAAATAAGTGAAGCGAACCCTATTTTGGTTGGGGTGTTGTCCACAACCAATAAGAACTAATCAAAATTTGTCACCACTTCTTTCACATTCAACTGAAAAATTGAAAATTCCATATAAATTGCTATTTAACTTTTTTATTCAATTAGTTTCACTTAATTTATCATAAGTTAATCCAAGATTCGAATGTGTTTTCTTATAAATGACTTTGAATTTGTGTACTAATGAACTGCTGTTTGTTTGAAGTTTTTGAAATTTATTTTTCTTAACTCCAAAGTCAGACTCTTCATGAAAGTTAGTGATACGGGTATCAGAAAGTAGTGATAAAGTAATGATAAGCTATTAATTTTGTATAAAACCTCCTCCCCTTTCAAACTAGTCGCCAATTTGAAGTCAAACTCAAAATTATAACTTCCGCTGCATTGAATAATAAGTTGCACGGATGAAAAGTTTATAGCATAGAAGTTTGCTTTGCTTTGCTTTTGGTGATAAGTTATGATAAAACATTTCGATGATAGTCCGGAACTTCACATACAGTAGACATTCGTTTTGGGTGTGGTTTAGTTTTGCTGCTCTTTTTAATCGTAATCATGCAGTAGATTCCGGAATACCTTTTATCAGTTTTCAATAATGATTCAGAAAAAGTTTAATTTTCAAAATTGATTTCATATCTTTGTCTAATTAAAATTCATTGTGAAATATTCTGCAGTTCATTCAATACAAGTACTACACCTTATTGTATAATAATTATTGCTTTTGATCGCTCTACTGTTCATTCATATTTCCTTACAATTTGATTTAGTTTTGTATTGAAAGAAATAGACATCTTTTTCACGATAAGATCCTCTCAAATGAAATTAAAATTAATCGAAGCATTAAATTTTAATTTCATGAATCTATGGAAGAACAGTTCCTTTCTATTTATATCAAGTATTGTAAATATTTCCAATAGACAAAACCGAAAAATAATTCAATTAATTTTAAAATTAATTTATCGTATCCGGTCGTCGCTCAAAATCTAAACTCATAAATATATACAAATACAAGTATAAACTCAATTTATAATACAATATATTAATCAAAATGAAATTGAATTGACATTTGCTGTAATTGAAAGTTTATATATCCTTTTATAATTGTTTTCCTCTAAAGATATTCAGTGTTAGCTATAAATAGATATTTTCTAAAACATATCCTCAAAAACATAGTTGCTTTTAGTTATCTCTTTCTCAATGCGTATAAACACTCAAACTCTTTATTAACAATTGGATTTCAGAAAATTTTGCATTTACTTGCATTTTAAAATTCAAAAATTTATTTGATTTGTTCTCCACAAATATTTTTGATTGTCTTCAATCTAAGTCATTGGAATATTTAACTAACTCATGAACACTAACTTTATGCTAAGTGAGGAATCGTATCGAATTCCTATATGAGATATTTGAGTTTTAAAACTCAATCTGATTTGATAAAAATTCACTAATAAGTTTAGCTCTCAGAAGAAAAGATTATTCTCTGTGACAGTAATGCTTATGTTGCGGCCCGAGTGCCATATATATTACATAACCGAAAGTTTTCAACACGCGAAAACTTTTTGAAATTACTTTAAAATATTCAATTGAAATCTCTAAATTTTTTTTATTAATAACAGTTATCAAACTATACTTGATTTGAAGTAATTTAAAATATTGCAGTTTTATCCATATGAATACTAAAGATATTCATAATTATCTTGTTGTTAATTTGTGTGCATTAAAAATTATAAAGTTATCTCCCAAATTAAATTTATATCTGGCGGACAGTTTATATTCAGTGTTAATGCATTCATTTTTCATCGAAAGTATTATGATTTTAGAAACTGCACACTATCTAAAAACCCTTTTTCATAACAGCTCTAAAAGATAAATTCATTTTATACTCATTTTCATCCAATTTTTTTCACTGAAGAGTGATTTACTGTGTAAGTTCAACGTTAGCCCAAAATAATTAATTGATTAAAGGGAATCGAATACTGATATTTTATTCAAAATAGACTGAGTAAACTTTCAGACAATTTATTGCAAGTCATTAGCAGTTAGTAATTCTCAAATGAATTCTTTGAACAGAGGCCGCAATTCTCCAGAACTTCTTATTGAATTTCAACTCATAGTTTTAATCTTTTATACAGCTATTCTATGAAGTGATTTCTCAACTATTTTGAATATCACACCACAAATATGTTATGTTTACGCTGAAACCCAAAGTTTTTTCATTTGTTTAAAATATGTTTCATTTTAAACATTTTCAAACCCATCGCATGGAAAGCTTGATTTGAATACTAATATACTTTTTTCACGAATACTAATGAGTTTTTTATGTTTTATAACTGCGTTTCACACTATGAATCTTTTATGAATGTCAAATAGTTCTTAATATACTATCAATTTGTATATAATAAAGAACCACATCGCGAATCACAGATATATCATAAATGAACTTTATTAATATTACCGAATTTATGATTATTATATTCCTCAACACATTTTTAGTGCAATTTTTAGGAACTTTATTTTGAACATAAGAAAAAAATTGAACCGAGCTCTTAATAATTTTATTTCTTTTATAATCGTGATGCATATACACCCTATCACAATATTAAATGCATGAATGACTGTACACCCACTGAATTTATTTATTCATTAATGTTTGGCCATTTCAATCTTAATGATTTTCTTTAAAGTATGCTTTTGTTCGATTGTTCCTGTTATGCCTCCGCCAACTATATTAGCACACCTTTCTTTCCCGAAATTGATATCATAGTATTATTCTTGTTAAAAAGAAAAATCATTAGCAAATTGAGGGTTTATATACTTTCCAAAATACTATCAAATCCTTATTCAAATTTTTCAAATCAATTACTTGCAAAGCGTTCAAATTTTTTGATAAGACTTTGTCTAATGAAATATTGAATCTTTTAATGGTTATTATGGAATAGAATGGATTTTTGAAAAATTCAAATATTCCTACATTAGTGGCTATACTTCTAGTCATAAGTAAACTCTCTTATCACTGGCTGACGAAAGTACTCAGATTTGTATACCATATGCAACAGATGCAAATTTGAAGACTTGTTATATAGTTTTTAATTAACACATATTTATTTGGTCTAAAATATACTGTAGTTACACATTTACTCTATCTATTTATTAATAATTGAATCAAAATATGATAACTTTTATTAGTTGTCTTCCCTTTTACGAAAATTTGTGTGTGAAAAGTGAGCTTCATTTATGAGTTGAATACTGTTAGTAGTATTAGTAGTGCATTGAGAACAGATGCTTAGCTATGTATCTAATTGCTAATATTGGTCCGAAACAAAATTTGATGAATGAGAATGCAAAATATGGCAAAATAAAGCACCAAAAGTGGAATGCGGTGTAGCATATATTTAATTTAATGCCAAATTGAAAGATGTAATATTATGTTATATAATGGATAGAGAAGAAGTGAGTGTAAGAACACGATAGCCTTTTACTGCACATCATCTTTAATGATAATAATAATGCTGTAATACATCTCATATAAGCACTATCTCTGCCTTAATTACTTAATTAAACAGTCTGTCAATCACTTTTGTTGAACATATTTTCCAAAAGAGAAGTAGAGATGAAACCTGAAAACTCAATACTGACTGCGAAAATTGATAGCATTGGTGTCCCTGTAAAAGGAAATGTGACTTTGGTTCGCATTATCGAAATGAAAGTAGTGTTAGCTTTAGCTTATAGTATACAAGCTTTGATTCCCATGAGAACAAACGAGAACAGTATTGCAAAGACTTAGAAAGGCTTGTCTTAAAAAGAGACAAAATAAAAAATGGCTATTGCTCTTCAATGACCATTAGGTTATGTACTGCACTACCAATCGCTCAATGTTATGGTTTCTCTTGTAATGCTTCCCAATGGACTACACGGTTGGGCAATGCATTCAGTGGTATCGGTCGCCACTCAATTTAGAGCTCGCTTGAGTCCAGTAATAACACTGTTGAGTCTGTCATCATAACTAAGTTACGAAAGAAGAACTCCAAATGTTTTACTATCATTCAGTTTGCTTTTGGCGCCTCTGATCTTTGCTCTTATATACTCTCTAAATGACTACCAAAAAAACATCTCAATTTTATTTCGATATATTCTAGTGATAGGAAGCCTTATAATAAATTGATACTTAATTATTCATTGCGAGTGAGTGTGAGTGCGTTTCTGTGGCAAAAAATACTACTAAAAAAGTAAAAGAATTCATTGACGGTCAAATTATCTGTTTGGTAGACATACATCTATTGACGATATATATACGACCCGCGCCCTCTCCCTTGAGGCACGTTTTCACCACTGCAACAGTTGTCCAATAAAGTATATTCACCAAAAAACAGATCAATGCTTTACTCTCAATGAAATAAAGCTCACTTCTATAAACTGCAACAGTTTCTGATCCAAAACGCTTTAAATCAAATTCTTCATTATTTCAATCTTATCCGTTTGAAGTTTTTTTTAAACTACTGGTAATTTTAGTTATAAATTGAATCAAATTTCAAATTCGTTGTCTATTATAATGTTTATTAGCAAAACTAATTTGTTTAACATGAAAAATAAGAAGAAGATTGCATATCAAGTATTAATACGAAGTAGGACTCAGTTTTGTTAAGTCAGCGAAAATAAATAACTTATAACTTACTCATTGAGACTTCATTAGTAATTGCTCGGTCTCTCTCCTCATGGATGACATCTTTTTGGGTGAATATTATAGAAAGACTGTTGCGTTGCGACTCATTTACTAAAGTCATCATCAAATATCTTCGGTTGTTCATAGCTATACAAATAGTAACAACAAACATGATGGAGAGAAACTTGGAGGAAGTGGCAAATATAGATTGAAAATGAGCTCAAAGACAACTAACTTTTTTATTATGTTGGAATGTATGCCTATCTCTGCTTTTTCAATCGGTCGGCATATGTCTCAACTTAAAGAAATGTTGTTCATGTTATTCAAAGTTTGTGCTCTGCTCTGCTCTCCTGTTAAGTCATCGAAAAATGCTGTACTTTTGGATTTACTCTAAGAACAAAGTCCTGTTAAATAACACAACTTTAAAGTAATAACATTTTTAGGGGTTTGATAGCACAGAGCTCTCTATTTTGCTCTCTATTTCTCTATCCTCTGTTAAGTTGGTTCTCTTTTATTCAACAAACCAAAGCGAATGATGCGGAGTCTGTCTCAATCTTTCGACCAAACAATTTGTCTCATAAGCATCAGCTAAACAAACCTTTTTTCCATTTCCTCACTTTTTTCTAAAAAGTAATGTGAAAATAAGTAACTTTCAGTGCAATATTTTTGATTACGCCTTTTGTTCATTCCTTTCTATATCAATAAGAAATTATTAAAGCTTTTCGAATCCTTTTCATATCTCATCTATTTTTTGACTCATGTTTTGTGCTTTACTATCACCGCCCAAGTCGTTAATAGAGATTGGAATGAAGGCAAAGCCATGCAAAACGACACATCGACTGAGCCATGAATCTATGCCAAACAGATTTGTTTATCACTATTTTTAAATTGCCTATTAAGCGATTGTAGACTTTCTTTGAAGAATGAGACTCTTTGACTGATGTCTGATAAGCTCGGATGTGATCACTGATTCGTCTTAATCGCCCCCTTTTTCATGCTTTTTTCCTTTGAAATGTTATACCAATACTGATTGTAGAACTTTTTTGAGTTACTAATACTTTATAACTTATTGGTTTTCCCTTTTCTTGGTTTGTGTCATCTCTTGGTTTTCTATGAGTTAATCTTTAGCTTATAATAAAGCGATAAAATATACATTTTGAAGAGGCTATTGCACTAAATAAGTTGATTTAATCGCCATTGATTTATAAAAAAAATCATTTCAGTTTAACCTTAGGGTCAAATCGAAAATAAAAAAGAGCAAAAAATGGGAGCATTGAAGCACTTTATGGTACGGGTTAGAGCAATATGCGAGCTGTTTGATGGGGAACATGAGAATATATACAGACATAATGATGATTGTAGGACGTTGTTTGAGTTGCTCAGAGTTAGTTTGATTCGCTTTGAGTTGCTTTGAATTTTGGTGTATTTATTTGAGACTCGAGACAAGGGAAGTGATGGATTGGCGACAGTTGTGCCACCATATACTACACTTCTTCGATATTATTCACTATAATGCTAAAATATCAAAGATGAACTCACTGGTGAAGCTCCACTTTAATTGATGCAATAGATTTAGATAGAAGTCAACCACACTTTCCCCCATTTATATCCCTTTATGAAGCCGTAATGCCTTTATGGATAAAGTTATTTGGATTCTTGACTCTTCAAGTCATTTGAGTCATTAGAGGATGATTTGCGAATTTTTTTTACTGCCTAAAAGCCAAAGATTGAGACACTATGATAAGAATACTGAATGATCAAGAGGGAGACCAAAATGCATTGAGATCATTGCATTGCATTGAGTAACTGATATCGTCACAAGTTTCATATAAGTTATATATGGATTTGATGAGATTTTTTAGAGTTACCAAAGCATTACTCTATCGAATACTGCTCGAGGGATATAAAAACATTGCTTCCCGTATTTTTTCCTCTAGTTTTTTAACTTATATGCTTTATTAAAACTTGAGTAGTCGTAGTCATAGTGGGTGACTTATGCTTCAGTTTTACTAGTACTCAGGCTAATGATCTGATGGCCTCATATAATTTATTTGCTCGTTTGGTACACAAATCCGATATTGAGTTCATGCAAGAATGTTGTTATTAATGGATTTTTTCATCGCCAAATCGCATATTATAATATCATGTTCTTAACCCCTCAATCCTCACGCATCATATTAAGATACATTTAAGCATTGAATTTAATATCAATTTTTGCTACACTTCATCGATAAAACCACAAAAAAAACTTTTACCCAACAAAAAATCGCACCTCATGTATAAGCATAAAACGTTAATTTAACTCGTTTGCTATGAAAACCTCTTTCTTTTTCATATTTTAAGGAGGATTCATTTCACGAAGCGTATTGAGTCCAATAGTGTTATTATACAATAATAAATTAATAAAAAATACGTCTATCAAAATTTATTTCTCATGACCAAATTGATTTCTTAAATTAATTCCCTTATAAGGCACAACACAAAGCTCTTCATAACCGTAAGCATACTGTACAGTAAACAGTGCAGTGCAGTGTACAGACAGTTTATCAAACATCCGAACCCTCTAAACCATACTAAACTTTTCTTATTCATAATTTTGATGAGAGAGGTTTTTTCGAAATTTTCAAATTTAAGACATTCGAACAAATATAAAGTTTTTTTTAAATATGATAACAATAAAAGTAGAGTTTATGTCATTTGAAAGCACATTCATTTTGAACCGATTTTGAGAAAAATATTTGAAAACAGTTAATTTTGAATAAATTAAAAATTAATATTGAAAATAAATAAATTTTAAAAAATATTAATAAATAAAATAATTGAAATGAAATTAAAAGTATCATCAAAATTGATATAAGTTTTTTTATTTGAATTCAGATGCAAAATAATATCTGAAAAATTGGTATCCTATTAGAGAATAAAACTTGAAAACTGTTGCATTTATTAAAATTAAACTATTTAAGAATTTTTTCATTTGAAATGAATAATGATTTGAGTTACAATTTTTCGGCTATTATTTAAGTTCATTTATAAATAAGTACGGATCATAATTATGTAACTCGAGTTTCATTGGGATATTCGATATTTACAAAGAAATATTTCATCACTGAAGTCAGCGATTGAATAGGAACTATTACTCGAATTACTAATGAATAGATAAATTTTTCTTTAAATTTTTGAGTTAATGAAAAACTTGTATTTCTTTATTTTAATAATAAAATTGTACACAATTTTTATAAATAATAAGTTTTCAGATATCCTCAAAATTCAAAGATAGTGTCAAACAAAGTTGACACATTTGTTCTGAAATATGTGTATTTATTTATTTTTAAGAATTTAATTAGAATTTTTCTTCAATTTTACTGAGTTTATAATTTGCAAGTTTAACTAAAAATTTGGATAATAGTTTTTTACTCTATTCTAGATTAGAGAATCACACGAAGAGTTGATTTTATAAATTTCAATATACTGAGTGTTTAAATTTTGTTTCAATAGTGTAAGCTAATAGATTGCATTCAAAATTTCTAAACCCCATACTGAACATTTGATCAAAATAGAGATGGGGTAACCTAACCCACCCCCGGTCAAGCCAAGTTTGGAGGTATTATAAAGACAGTGTATTCTAGTTGTGATAAAGTTCTGTAAAAGTTTTAAAAGAATGAGTTCTCAGTTTGAAATGACTCAATTTTTAAGGCGAAAGCAATGATGAGAAAAATTACTCAAAATATTAGTGGTATTATAAGTTGTAACATCGGTTTAATACTTACTTAAAATTATACTGAAAGAGTACAGTATAACACACACCCAATTGCTCAAACTGTGTGTTAAGTTTAAAATGAGATTATAATTGCATATAATCATTGAATTTAAGCCAAAAGCCTTACATCAGTTTATTAGGTTATTGAAATCTTTTGTGCTCTTATATTTTGTCAGGTCCTATCTGATAGACTCGCATATAATTACACAATAATTATTCTATTCTATCATTTTTTGACTTTTATGTATATTTTGTAGACTATTAAGAGAATTAATTTTTAACATGTTCGAAAAATATCATTTATTATGAAGAAAATGAAGTTTCAGTAATATTCAAGTTCATGTACATATTTTGTTACAAATTAATTAACAAAAACAAACAAATTTAACAGAGCTCTTAATTCGCTGTTAATTAGGAGAAACTCCTTCTGAAGTGAATCCAAGATTTCTGATTAAACTAAAATATTTGAGTTTGTTTTTGAGTTTAGACCTTTACCTAAATTCAAAAATGCTCTTCAAGTAGAATAAAAGTATAATTTTTCTTTGAGCTCAAAACTATTCTTTTTATTAATTTGTTGAAACTTAAATATTTATAACAAACTTTATAGATGAAATAAATATATTTATTTGGAAAAAATCCAAAACACAATGTTAATTATTCTCTTAATCACTTTAAATATGCATATTCTTACTCATTATCGAAGTAAAAATTTTTGATTTCTACTAAGTTTATACACTGTTAACAAAATAGACTACACTGTACTCAATGGTATTAAATTAAGAATCTTTTCTCTAATCCTACTAAAATAGTTATTTTTTAACTCAAATTTATCCTAAATTTATTTAAATATTAATGGTTAGATTTAAAGCTTGATTTGATTACAATTAACAAAAGAATAAGCTGAGAGAGAAAGAGGCGGACGTGTGATAATAGATAATAAATAAACCATATTTTAAACTTATTCACTATTGAAACAAACAATTATTTCGTGACTGTATTAAAGCTAGACTTCTATGATATTTTTTGTCTTTAACCGATATGTGCTAATTATCCGTCGCCATTGATGGCAATAATTGATTGTTACCTCATCTTTAGTAAACGTGAACATGATTTTAATTTTAAGGCCGGAAATGCTCGAAGATATTAAAAATAGTATTTTGCGTGTTGTGTCAGAAGCGAAGGGTTCGATTATAGTTAAGTTTTGACCTGTTATTAGCCATTTCCGCTCTGATCCGTGAATTGTTAATACATTGAGATTCTTTTGACTCATTTGATTGGTTGGATTGACCAGTGATGCAAACACGCAACCAAATAGACATAAAAAAGAATGATTAGTAGAATAATATTATTGTGTTTATGTTATTGTCAGTGTAGAGACTGTGTAAAACTTTTTTCTGAAGCAATTTTGACTGACAAAATTGAAAGGGAAACGGCCGATAAATATCTTTGTTACGGGATGTGTCGTCGCAGTCAAACACAGCACGAATCACACTTTAAGACATTTAGCAATCATTATTCTTCTTCTTCATCATCATTAAAGTATTTCTTTGAAGAACTAAAATTAATGTCATAAAGTGGGCGAATGATGAGATTAACTTACCCTTAACTTTGATAACTATTCCAAATCGTAATAGAATTTCAATTGAGGGCAGTATCATATAAATAAAGACTAAATATTAAGCTTTATTTGCAATTTATTTCTCATATTCAGTCAATTTTCAGCCCCAATACATAAAATATTTTCATTCTCAATAATAAAATTTGCAAGAAATCATCGTTTTAAATCTGATGACCGCCTTTATCGTGACCGGATTTCAATAGAAATTTTCGCAGAGATAAAGTTTTATATCGGGCGGAGAGAGAAACAGAATAAGAGAATGAGAGCTCGATAGAGAGAAAGCCGGCATGTGATGATCTGTAGCCAGAATCTCACATACCAATTGTTTTCTATGCTAATATGATTGCTTTACTCTCAAGGACAATGGCCATAAGTTCTTAAGTAAGAAGTATTATATTATATTTATATCGTATCGCCAGAACGATCCCCACGAATCCCAATCTTGAGTTATATATATTTATAAAACAATGACGTTTTTTATAATGTTCGCCATTCAAGGCTATTATTGAGCAATGAAAGAGCGAGTCACGTCTTCTACTTATTGCCATCAAATAAAAATTGCTCGAGTTTGGTGATAAAATAGAAAGGCTACCACTAAATTCTTCTCTATGCCAGAGAAGTGAACTTAATCTAAAGCCATCGAATTTCAGTAATGCCAGCTTTTCTATGGGAAGGATTTTGAAAAAGGCAAAAATGTTTGACATGTTTTAGTTCTTTTTATTCTTTTCTTTATTTTTTTAATATTATTTGGAAGTTATGATTTAAATATGATATATTATAATCCATTGTTGGTTGGACTATCATATCTCACTAATATTTTGTCGCACCTCATGAACCAATAGTTGGACTTGAGTGTGGTATTTGCGCACTACCGCACAACACGTTTGGTAAATGGTTACATTGGCAAACATTGCAAAACTATCACATTGCATGGCTCATGCTTGTAAAACTTGCACTTGTCTAACATTTTAGTGGTCTATTCACTCAATCTCTCATCTCTTCTCTTACTTTTTTTGAGAAAAGTTATGCGCACATAATTGATGCTTTTCCAACTCACTTATTTGTTGGGGTGGATTTTTTTGCAAACAGAACAAAAAAATAAATTCGAATAACTCTTGATATCAGTTAAAGTTACTTTTGTGATCTTAATCATAGCTATTCTCTATAGTCACGTCTTTAATATGTTTATAAGTTCGAGTCTATGATATGTCATCGTTCATATCATTGCTCATATAATTGCATTGTTATTACTGTATTATTGTTATTATTATAAATCAGTGAACCTCCTCTAGTTTGTTGGTTAGCGTAAAACAAACCAACTTACTTAATGTGTATATGTGTGCTCTCATCTTCGATCGTGACTAAATATAAGCAAAACTTTGAAAACTAACTTTTTAAACATTATTTCATAAACTTGAATAGTCATCGGACAGATGAAGATGAATTCTAGATTCTAACAATTCTGTATTCTATCTTTGAAAGCTATAAATTATTACTAAGTGGCTAACAATTGGCTTATATTGCTTTTTAATGAAGATATCTTAAGAGTTTGTGAGACATTAAAACTGGTGAGTTTTGAATTTTTCACCACTGATAAGTTGAAATGGAGTTTAATTAAATTATTTTGATATGGAATTTATTTTCTTATTGCAAATTGCAATCACTTAGCAATCAAACAAAATTATGTGTTTCTTTGTTTTTAGTGCTTATAGTTTTTTTGTTTGAAACATGATTCTTATCAAACTTGTTTCTCTTATTTATTGAGTTAGCATTCTTATAGTGTATGATTAGAGTGCGAAAACTATGATAAAAATTCTTTTAATCATGAATCACATAAATTTTTGAATTGCGTTCTTTGAGCTTAAGCTATGTTTGAACTCATATATATTCCTGTGTTTTATTAGTGCGAGTTTTTGTTATTCATATTTACTTTGATAGTTAATATAAGTTTTTACCTTAATATGAATATGTTTATACAGAAGAGAGAAAATAGATTCTCCTGTTAAAAATAAGTTAATATAAACTAACTGTTAAGAGTGAGATATAAATTGAATATTGCTCCAGTTTATTAGAAAAATTCATTTATAAATAGCTCAATTTTATTGATATATTTTGATATGATATGGTTCTTAAATCGCTTATATTCAGAAAAGCCGGATCTTTAAGATAATTAGTAATAAATGATGTTGTAATTCATCATAGTATTAAAGCGAAAAATTCGTTGAATGGCTGCATATTGATGATGGCTCTGATGGTTTTGCATATATTTTCTTCTGTTGCCGAGGCTTTGATAGCATTTCATTTGTGTTTTGTCAAAATTTATATTCAAATGTATAGCTATGGTATCTTTCAGTTTGCACTTCACTTCAATGAATCGCTTACTCTATGCTTGACTTGACTGTCAATTTTTCATAATGCAGTAATTTTATTGCGGTTAGAAGTTATAGAAGTTATCAGTTTAATTTATTGCATTTAATGTTTTTTATGGTCTCATGTGATCTAATTTTGTACTTGAGTTTTATTTTATTAATTGTGAATGTAATTCTTGATATCAGTATTTTTCCTCTAATAATGTCAGTTATCAGGTTAATGAATTTTAGTTTCGCTTTTGTAACTTTACCAATTAAAATAATAATAATAAAATACTTAAGTCAACTAAACTCTCATTCAATTTTATTGCTTAATTTAATTGTTTTCTGTTTTTGATATACTATCCTTTTCAATTTTCTATTATTTAGCAAATGAAAAATTGCAAACAGCACTTGAGAGCTCCCTCTTTCAGATATATTGAATTTCTAGTTAATGATGATGTTAACTCTGTTAAGTTTACCTTTTTCTCTATTATTTCAAACTTCAAGAATGAATAACTAATACTTATAATTCCTCAACAATAATGATAGAGCAATGTCTATACTGTAATGTATAAGACATCAAATAAGTTATATTATGAATTTTTTGCTGCTAATCATGTCTGAATTGTTAGTAAATGAATGCTGCGAAAGCAGTTACGCCTCATCGCTTCATTTGACTTGTTTAGCATTTTAAACATTAAATGTTAAGCATAACATTGAAATTGCGTGATATTCTCGATCATCATCAAAACTTGAATAGCAATGTCCAGACATGAGGTCGAATCTGATAAACGGTTTGATTTTTGCTTTCCTTTGTATTGAATATTTCTGGGAGGCATTGGGGGAGAGAGTAATCTAGTATTTTACAATCCCATTCATCATTTTAAAGCCCGCCATTTAAATAGCAAAATATAATGGACTTTACTTAGTGGCGTGTAATGCCATTGCTATCATTCTCCATCTCTATCCTTTATCGTGCAATTGATTCGCAGCATTTCTTCAAACGGCAATAGCGTGTCGAATGCCATTCTTATGTAACCTATTCTATCATTACTTTTAATTCATCAGATTATTCCCCATCTCCCCAATTATCAGTCTTTAGATAACACAATCAGCTCTTTATTTTATAAACTTTATAATTTATTATTTTAATGCTATCAAATATAAGTATCAATACAAACAATCATTGCTAATTATTTTTCAAAAAATTATTTCATGTTTCATTCGTTGAATTATTTATTAATTTATTTGTTTCGTATTCGGTATTTTGAGACTTATTCTTCAATAATAATTTTCAGACTTATTCATTATATTCATTAAAATCACTTCAAAATTTATTTTTGCGTTCTTTTATTTATTTATTGTTTGGTTACAACATAATAAAGTCAATATAAGTTAAACTTTATTTATAAACTGCCGACTCTTTCTGATAGTTAATTACAGAGTATTCAACTAAATGTTAAGCCTTTAATAGTAGTTCTTTAGTGAGTGTTCACTTCGATCAACTTAATTGACTGACAAGTTATTTAAACACTATTCTGCTATTCATTCTCAGTTTTCCTACATTTTCACGCACTTATTAATAGTTTTCTCAGGATTTAAGGTTTATTCGAGTTATAGTTATTCGATTTTGAAACGAAGATTCGAGTATTTAAGCGTTTGAGTTAAGGCTGAGTTAAGTTATTGACATTTCTTGCTTTACAGTAAAGCTGAAGCACTCAAACCATAACCTGCTTTTGTTGAGATAAATCTTTAGAAACTTCATACAATTCCACAATTTCATCATTTATTGTAAATATTTATCCCGGGAATCGATGTTTCCCTTAAAGATAAGTAATATAAAATTAAAAGAGTTCATAAGTCGAAGTATGTTTCGGCCCTGATTTTGTCTTTTGTTGAAGATTTCGTAAGAAAAAAGAAGAAATATCACACTAGACAGATAGACAGAGGCAGTTTAGTTAATCCTGACTTATTGTCATCATAATCACGATCGACACGATCGAAACGATCGATTCATTAATCACTTATATATATATTTTGCTTTAAATTTCAAATACTGCAGACATAATCGAATGAGTATATCGACTATTCTTTTGGGTTAGAGATTATAATTGTTAGTAAATCGTGATTTATTAAAGCCACGAAAATTTACTTTAAATCTGATTTAATATTTAGTTCACTTCTTAACAAATTTTTGATTAAAGTTAAGCTATTTTAGCGATGTCTGACCTCTTAATAGTTATATTTTGAATGCGACACTTTTAAAATTCAGTTCAATCACAATAAATCTCCACAATCCTTATCAATAGAGAAGAAAATGGTTCTCAAACTTTGGTTTTAAGAATTTTGTTCTACAAACTGAGTCATAAATTGTAAAAAGAGCTTAAATGAAATTGAGATTGTACTGGAATTACATTATCGCCATTAAAGGGCTTGTTTTGGGTGTAATATCAATAAACTTACTATGATATAAATCTTTGAATATTTTTAATAAAGGAAAAATTGCATCAAATAGTTTTATTGGAAAACTTTAATGGTTTCTTTGTAGGAGTACTTCTTCTAAACTTATTTCCTTTTTTATAGTCCTTTAACATAACATTGTTTCCAAATAACATTTCGATATAAGAAATAGTCAAACGATTGTCATTAAGTGTTAAACTTTACTGAAGTGTTGAATAAGCAAAAAACAAATTATGCTAAAAATTGTTATTTAAGGTTTTAGTGAATTAAAGTTAAATAAAACTTTGAAATTACAATTAGTTGTGGACAATAAAAGTTAGAATTTCTCATTTCTAAGAGATTAGCTTCAAAAAGAAAATTCTTATCATAAAATTCGAAATAAATTATCAATTATTATTTATTAACATTAGTAAAAAGATTAACGAAGAATTTATTAAAAAATTCCATTAAAAAATAAGTTGAGATATAACATTAAAAATGACTAAATAAATCCATACAATAAATAGTTTATCTATCTGTAAATATATGGTATCCCAAGCGTTTGGGAAATGTCAATGTAATACTAAATCAGAGATCCAGTCATATATACTTGAAGAACAAAAATTAGTGGTTTTACCGATCAATGTCTGTTTTTTCAAACTAGACTCTTTTCTATTAAAAAAAAGAAACACTTAAATAAAGCTTTTACTAACATTTAATGAACTCTATCTATCTCTTATAATGAATAAATTAATTTTCCATCAGTTTTTACGAAATCATTTGAGGGAAATTTTTGTTGTCTTACGATTTATCGTTTTATCTCATATTTGAATCGATATTTCCTTTAATCATTAGAAATTTTAATGTTCAAAGAAAAGAATATTTTTAAAATAACTCTCACTTTACTGGTAAGAGTTTTGAAATTTTAAAGTGCAATAAAACAGGACCTAATATTGGCCTTGACTTCACATTTAGAATTACCTGTTCTGATGTTCTGCTTAAAATCGTGATATTAATGTGCGAGTACACTATTCCCAGAATATTTTCGATTTATTGCAGTTTGAAAAAGTTGATAATATATAATAATTGGTTATATTGAAACTTTTATGGTTTCAAAATTAATTATATTCATCATCAAATTATTTGATCGAATAAGCTTGTCAAATATTTATATTGATTTTTAACAGGAACTTCATTTACTAGTTTGATGATAAAGTGTCATAAGAATTAATTGGTCAGTGAATTGAACTCTAATTAATAAAGTCAAATCGTAAAAGCAATTTTAATTTCCAAATTGATGAGTGAAGTCGATAACATCTAATTTTTCTTCTTTTTAACTTAATATTATTAGTATATGACTAATAGTTGAAATTTAATGAAGTTGATAACAATTCGATTTCTTTAATTACTTTTAAGATCCTGTATAAAAAATTTATTTCATGTCTTCATCATGTTATATATAACTCAGTATCAAAAATATATTTTAATCTATTTTAATTCAGTCGATAACGTATTGCTGAAATGGTGCCCCTTTTTAGCTGAACTTAAGCTGATCTAAACATAAAGCCAAACGAGTAATATTATCGAAGCTAAAAATTAATGCGCATTTTATTTGAAAAAAGCAATTTTAATTAACGTAACTCTACTTAGAACTTAAGTACAATCACCCAACAGTTTTGGGTTCATTTTTTCTTCAATTTGAAGCTTTTTTAGCCTCAGTTTATTATTGTCATTAAAGCTGTATTTAGTTTTACGTGAGAATGATTTTCAATTGACGTTAATTGGCAGCAATTTTGATAACTAACTGTGTGTTATGCAAGAATTATTTTTGATTTTCGGTTTGTTTAGTCAATGTTCCCAACAGTTGAAATGCATGTCCAATTGGGTCACTTCTATAAGTTTGATTACTTCTAAATGCAAGCATTGCTCAATTAATTGTTTGGTTCTCATCGAGTGACCAATTATTAGGATTACCGAAGCGTTCAAAGTCTTGGTTACAATAATTAACAATTTGATATTTTTGGTGTCCAATGAGTATTTCATTATTTTTATAGTTATTATTATATATAATATATTATCTCTTCTTGAGGTAGTTTTGGTAAATTACAAGTGAACAGAAATAATTGCTTGGTTTTTGGTTGTCTTAACTATAACTATATGCATGAACACCTACATATAGCCGATGGCCATCACTTGAAATTCTCAATAGCCTCGATTATTGTTATTATTATTATCATGATATTCAAAAAACCTCATTTTTTGATCGGTCAGGCGCTCATCAAAATGAATTTTCTCACAAGCCTTAAGACCAAAAGTATTATATACTATATTGTATGGGGTATTACGTATTGGGAATAATTCCCACTTTAATGGAGAAATAATTATCGCGTAGCTTTGATATTGTCATAACAAGATGTCTAATCGGCACTTTAGATATTATATAACTATAACTATGGCTAATACTTAAAAGTGATTTCCGTTGCGCCTGAAGGGGCGTGTGAGTGACCTAACCCACTATGGATGCAGATTGTGTCTTAACATTCACTGGTAATCACTATTAGTCTTCTTGCGTGAAAAGGATAGTTCTATTATACTTATTGCTCTTATACGGACTCCTTTTATAATATCTTTGGCCGGATTATCACGTGAAGTTCAATGAATTGTCTCAATGATTGTCTGTCGTCCCAATGCTGTCCCCCTTAGAATTGCCAAAACAAAAGAGCATAAAACTAAGCCTCAGGCAGTTTGTCATCGGCTGCAGTACTGCTTATTATATGGCAATCATTGCTTCTCTCGACGCTTCTCTTTTTATTTAACTGATATTATATCATCATTTCATAAATGCAGTTCTCATCTAACAATTTGTGAATAAGTCGATGCATCTGTTGCACTGCCTTTGCTTTTATGACAATTTCATTCTTCTCTCTTATTTCTTTGCATATTAAGTATGAGTAGAGAGTATTTCATTTAAATGACATTTTTGCTGCCGAACTATAAATCATTGAAAATACAATTAAATTGATAAAAATGGTATTCAGTCAACACAATAAACTATTTTCTAACCCCGTAAATGATATTTTGAACCATTTGCAACCCCATCGTCATTCATTGACACAAAGAACAGAGCAATTTGTTTGATTTCTCGGTCCTTAAAAGGTAATTCTTTCAACCCCTAAATATGAACTTTAAACTGTTCGTCCATATGGTGTGTGAGGATATACTATTATCTTCAAAATGCAATATAATCACTACCTTTCTAAGTGTCGTAATTTTTTTTACTACTTCATAAGGATTTGTGGGCTTTCATTAGAGCAATCAAAGTCTTACCAAAAAGATGATTCATAAGCGAATAAATTTATATATTTTTTATTATCATTTTAATTTTGCTCAGAGTAGAGGATATTGGAGTTATTTCTGTTTTTTAGGTGTGCCAAATAGTATTTGATTCTTAGAATCATTTTATGTTCCGCATGCTTTCTTCAATAAATGTCTACCACTAGCCCACTATCATCAGAATCATCCTCTTTCATGTGCTGATATTGGTCTCTCATTAAATGTTGAGAATGATTCTGTTGATGTGCACAATTTGGTGTGTTTCACATTGTATTATGGCTTTAGCCCAACGCAATCAACTCAATGCGTTTCCTTTGCGAGTATCAGGAAATCACTGCTATATTCTCTATAAATATCAAAGCATTCTCTACTAAAGCACATTCTATCTGAACAATTCATTGGGCAATGAAATGGAAAGTTGATGATGATTAACATTTCTTTTAGGGTATTATTGGATATATTTATGATAAGACAATATTGTGAAGATTTAACTTATACAAAACATTTCTCACTTATTTTGATGGTGTTGTTCATAAAATACCTATACTTTAATTCCCTCGTGACTGAAGGTTTGGTGGTCAGAGTGGGAGGTCGTGCCACCAGAATTTTTTGGCACATTTTAAGTTCTTTCATCTTTTTTTAATCTTATTATCATTTATTTTCTTTTTTTTCAACATAAATATTCTTTATTATTCTGTATGCAATATCTGATACTTAAGGCATTTTTGATGAATTCCATCAAATAATTCATACAAAACACTGATTATTATTATTTTTTATTATTGCATTTTATTTTCATGAATTTATCATTATTTTCCTTCCCTTTTCGCTCTCATCATTATTTCTTTGTTCAATGCGTTCTCTAATACAAAAGTTTTCGCGCATATGAGATGACTATTACATATCTGTTCACAATTTCACTATGGATTTAGTTGTTTTTTCTAATACAAAGTCATTTTGTTCGTGGGTTTACATCGAATTAGAGTGAAAAATAATATATTGCTGTATGATTCGTGTGGTGGGAAAATGTTTTTTGAGAATCAATTTGTAGTCATTGTGAGCTTCGTCGCATTCTAATATAATATGCATTGATGGAGGTCTTCCTCTCTCTCTCTCTCTCTCTCTCTCTCTCTCTCTCCTCTATGAGAACCAATTTTGTTCAGATATTAAACCTCACCGCAAAAATATTTTGTTGCATTCACTGTCAATGATAAGAATATTTAATTACTTTATTGATCCAACATTTATAACTTATAACCTATAATTCAATTTGAAAAATCGACTGTAAAAAATTGCATTCACAAAATTGATAGAAGTTTTACTGCAAAGAATGTTTGTATTAATATATGTATATGCGTGGGTCCTGTTTATGAATTAATATTAATCAATTGTGTTGTGTATATAGGAATGATATATGAAAAAATTACAATTGCCATTATATAACAAGTGCTCTTTTTCTGTATTTATATAGCAACACATTCATACTAATCTTTGAATGAAACATTTTTTCATTATCTGATTGCTTGCCCTAAAGCTCTTCATGACTTTAAATGGATGCAGTACTCACTCACTCACTAAGTACTTATAATGTATTCGATTTGACCAAATCTCATATCGTATTGCATTCATATATAGTATTCACTTAAATAGGGCATTGCTCTCAACCTCTAAACGCTATGTTTAAATGATATTTACTGGTATTCATTGCGATTAAATATGAAAAAGTTGCAATAGTTAAATGTTTTGGGGGTATAATTCAAAAGTCGTAAAATATGATAGTTTACATACGATAGCATATGATAGTCCATCCATACTTTTAATGTGACATTTTTGAAGTTCAATGCCATTATTATATTAAATAATATATGTTATGCAACTGTTTATGCGCTTTATTTTAGGCACTATTATCTTCTAATAAATGATAGCACTATCAGAAGATGAGATGCACTATCAGTCAATACCGATATAGAAACAAATGATGGGTGAAATATGCAGACCCGTACAGGCCTGCACAGACCTGCACAGACCTGCGTGGGGCACAAATTACTATTTGCATTAATCTCCATACAAAGAATTTTTGTTGATTGATTTTCATTGCTTCAAATTTAACAAAATTAAAGGGGACTCACCTTCAAGAGTGAATAAATACCATATACAATATTGGAGGTTCAGCTCAAATCAATGATGCATAACATGTTTTATAAGTTGTTATTGTTTTTTATTATTCGATTTCTCTTTTAAAGTATATACCCGTAAAACGTTTAAATTTCAAATCGACTTTAAATCATATTTATGAGTCTCATTCCCTGTTTATCTTTTTCATTTTTTGTTTTATATTTTTTCTCACTTGTAATCTTTGCGGTAATAACTTCAGCAATTTTTCTGTTTGGCTCAATTGGAGCCAATTGTGTCACATGATTGGCATTGTTTTTAACGATCGATGTCATTCTACATTTAAAGCTATAAACTATTTTACCGCCTGTCAACTTCTTTCCATCATCGATGATCCTCAATGAAAGATTAAAGTCTAGTCTCCCCGATATTACATGTTTTCCTTTTATAAAAAGCTGACAATAATGCAATTTTTTCAAAATTCTCTTTTAGTCTATAATCCTTTTAATGTCAATGTTATATCATTTTATATCCTAAAGTAAATTGTGTTTACATCGATAAGTTCATGATTGAGGTCATAATTTTATTCAGAACTCGTCAAATGTCAACTTAGATTTTAGAATCGACATAATGGAGGGCGACTTGAGATAAGGTCGAAAAAGTCGTTCTTTGATTCTTTCGAATGCTTTGAAGATTTCACTTTTGAAATACACCATTTATTTTCTCAGTATATTATCGGACAATATATTGTGAAATCTTTGCATAAATCATTCTTTGATTTCTACCTTTTAATTACAATTTGGGTTACTTTTAAATTGAAAATGAGATAATTTATTAAAATATTGTGAGTTATGAATTTGGCCTAAATATGACATTATGAACTTGACAATTACCTGTTATAATATTTAACGATAACAATTGCCAATAAGTACCGGTATTTGCCTTACATGACAATCGCTGGCGGCAATTATCACCAAACAGGGCGTAAAAGAGAAACAATTATGTTTTGCATGTGTTTGTGAAAACTTTTAAACCAACACAAAGTACTGTATACAGTAGTATAAGATTTAACTAAATTATACACAGTATGCCTTTGTATGCGGTATATATAAGTTTTGTATATATATAAACTTATACATAATATTATGCACACAAGTGAATATACTTTTAAATATATTATACAGGTATATATACGTACTGTATATACGTATATACTGTACAAAAATGCCGATCAAGTCATACATAAGTTACCATAATATTATTTAATACTAGTATATGATAGTATTTTGGTAGCTCTTGTGACCACCTTTAGGCTATTATAGTAGTGTTATAGTGATAGCCAATCCTTATAGTGATTGTATTCTCAGTGAATCATTAATATTCGTTGAATGTTTCTTTGGCATTAAGTGCCACCGGAAGGACTCGATTGCACAATAATTCTTATAGTGATAGTTGACTTTAAAGTCTTTCTTTAGTTCCCTCATTAAATACGATGTGAGCCTTTGGGGGACAACCAATGAATGGAAGGCTTTTGCTGATGGCGATGGGAATGAATTTAAGTTTGGTTCAAAATTGGCAAAATTAAGGTCATTTTGAGTAGAATGAAATATTTTTTAGTCGAATGCTTGCATGCACTGCGCATTTCGAGATAGAAATAATTGTTTACTCAGTAAACGAGTCGTTTTTATCTTTTTCTTTTTCACCCCCACTTAATATATTTTCGCATTTATAACAATATTGTTGTCCCCCTTTGGGGACAAGTATAACAATGCATTTGCAATTATTAGTGACCGGTCATACACACCAATCTTCTTCAAGCCAATGACCTGATTACTGATTACCACAAATTATAGCGATCATCATAAGGATGCAATTTAGGACCAACTTATGTTTACTACTTCAGATATTTTTCATTAATTTCTGTTAATATTAGAATTAACATATCAATTATTATTTGGTACATCTTAACTATTATGCAATCATTCAAACATTCAAAAGTGTGATCCAAATGAATATTTAATTTTATTAAATTATATTCAATTCATTTGACGATAAATAAATTCAATCTATTTGTCGTCCTTTTAAGTATAAGAGGATTTTTTTTAATGGGGAGTTTTTAAGTCAAAACTTTAATATTCAATAAAAAAATCTCTTGAAGTGAAAGCTAGAAAATTTAAGCCTTGTTTTCTTTTTCTAATAATGCTATCATACGGTATAAACATAACGAATTCGTAAAAAGACAGTTATCTCGTGAAGAACTGTAATGAGTACGACTTAAACTGAAGATTTGAATGAATTTTCAATATATTTATGTTAATAATTTTCAATGATTCCAAAATTGTTAATCGAAAGATTTGAATCATATAAAATTTACAAAGAATTCAAGCGAATAAAAAATTTAAGATTTTAAGAAATACTTAAAGCAAAACATTTGGATATTCAATGATTTACACATTACATAAATCATGAATTGATAAGAAATATTCATATCCAAAGAATCTTTATTTAATTAATTAAAGATAAGGAATTGATTAAATTTTGATTATTGAAAATTGAAATATTAAGTTCAAGTAAATGATTTAATTATTGTATTTGATTACAGAATTCAAATTCTTAATTAGTTGATAAAAGCAAAAACATAAAAACAAATTCTACGATCGCATCCACACAGTTCATGCTCTCAAATCCTAACAGTAGTAGCATTATTATGATTAAAGCCATGTAAAATCATTTTAAACAAATTAGATAAAACAGCTCTCACATAGTTTTGATGGTTTGAAATTATAAATTTTTAATCTGTGTTTATAATTATATTTATCAATTTCCCATTTTATTAGAAATAAATCTTGAGATAAGTCTAAAGGGAAAATGAATTTTATACAATTCACTCTTAGATTATTTAAAATACATATAATTTCATAAAAACGAGAGTTTTATTGAGAAAATGCTATTTTGAAACAAGAATTTTTAATTAAAACAGAACTTGAATTAAGGTTTTTTTTTAAAAATAAAGCATCATTATATGGCTTATCTTTATTTATCAATGAAGGACTTTGTTTCAATTCAATCGATTAGTATTTAATGAACTGACAAAATTTCTGAGTGAATTAATAAATATGATTCAGAAATATTAAATTAGCAAAATTTTTGACTCTGTATTTGTGAAATAATTAAAAGCTATAAAAAATCTTCGTTTGAAAAGTTTCATTCATATCATATGACAGAAGATAATAATAATTCAGATCTCGTATTAAACTTCATTCAAATTTTTAATTATCTTTAATTATGGTTCTAATGATTGAAGAGATGAGAACAAGAGACTGACTAGTATTCCAAATAGGCTTCGATATTATGCAATGTAAGTATTAAAATAATAGATTAAATACTTCTATATCTTTCTTATTTATATGAAGTTATAAAAAGATGCAGTCTTTGTATCGGTTGAAAAGATATAACTGCGTCGCCATCAATACTATTGAGGGAATGAAATTTGTTCTAAATGATTGTTAGAGAGACTCACTATTCAACATCTCTATTGTTACATAATATTCTTAATGGCCTTAATGTCAAGTCAAGGCACTCAACAATTTTTCTTTTATTAAATACTCGTGACGAAAGCCAACGCCTTTTCTTCAACCCTTACCTCAAAGTACAGTACATCGAGTCAGAAGTTTCATCTATGTATTGATAGCTGAGTAAAGAGATGGTGAATAGCACTCAATGTTCAAATTCAACAATTAAGGGAGAGGTCTGTAAATTAAGAAATTATCGCTAAATGATGACCATTTTCGGGTGTATTAATGCAATCGTTATATTGTTTACTCAAATCATTTATTCCAAACTCCAATTCAGTCTTTTTTAACAAAAATCTTTAACAATAATATAAATTTTTTTCTTAAATTGAAACGTAAGCATCATTAGCCTGATAGCCAGGTGTATGTCTGGGCGGGTGATTAGCAATTTGGAAAAGTGCCTTTACTTGTTAATCACCCAAAAAATAGAGATAGAATAGTGTAATGAGAGTGAGTTTCGGTCATTTTATAGATATTTATTTGGCTTAACTTTGCTTAACTTCAATATCGTTAAAAGTCACGCATGAATTCTTACGTCATCAAAATATATCATAATGTCATGTCTGCCAATGATGGCATTGACCACCTGTTACTTTCAATAATAAAAATTAGTATGCGATGTATTTTTCACTATTATTGAATGGTTGAACTCTCAAAACTCTCTTTTATACTGACTGAATATTTAATAAATAATTGTTTACAATTCAGATTCGTTGTGATTTCATTTCGATTTAATAACTTTTTGTTTGTATGACTGATAAGATCTTCGAAATTTTTTTACACAAACTTTTCTCACATTAATACTTAATGGAACCTTAAGAATAGATTTTCTAATAGATTCAAGTAAAAAATCAAGCATGTTCATAATCATCATCAAAATATTTCATTAATCTATAGATATATATCAGATGAAATAAAAATGGTTTTTCAAGTTTCCGATTTTCCCCCATTATTTCATAAATTATATTTTGTATCGAAATATTTTTTTTGAAAATAAATTGTATCCGCAATAAAAGTAGTTTATTTGGAATATTTATAAAACTGGTAATAATAATAATAGAAGATATTAATAATAGAATCGGTGAATGAGCAATACCGCAGCGGAGGATAGATTTCACTTCATCACTGCGGATGTCATACACTTGAATAACGGAAGTCTCATTGACTGTTGCATTTGCTATTTCAATATAAGGCAATACGATTCGCAACAATGAACCCAATGAATAAAGTTTGAAAAACTGAAAGTGAAGAGTGTTTTGGTGTTGCGCTTCACCGCATAATTATTGTCAGTTTATTCTGACTGTTACGAGTTTGGTCCTCAACGTCCGTGCATATAATGCATATACTGTTATTGGATTTGTGTTTGGGTTGGGCCGCATTTCGATCATTATTGTATTTAATTTGAGTCCCGATTCATCTGCATCGAAGTGATTCAAAAAGTTGGCCAATCTTTATATTAAGTCATTGCTTCCATAGGGAGGAGTCGCTAATCAAACGCATAAGTGCGTAAAGATGTTTCGAAATGCCCGACATCTCAGCGACAATGAAATTCATTCTCAATCATTATTGGCCAAGTCGTGGCTTAACAATTGTATTGCAAATTGCAATACATTTTGATTATGCCCTACTATTTTATTTATTGTTGACATGCCTTATATACCTTATTATTGTCTTCCGAACGACAACGAATACTTGTTCGCCAAAATGAAGACAACTGTGACTCCTGATCATTCAACTTGTGTGCCATCACCAGTGCATTAATAAATAAAAAATACTTCACTTCAATGTTTGCTCATTTCCTTTTGATTTGAATCGCGATAGAAATTCAGAATAAATCTATCTATTATTTGCTGTCTATTTGCATGCGAGCGAACTCTATCTTTTTGATATCCTGGATATTCTCGGTATATCATAATTGAATAAAAAGCGAATTAATGATACACTGAAGCGCATCATCGATTAGGGCCAACTCGTGGTCTACCTTTTTATTATATTCATAGAAAAAATTGCCATTAAAATAGATACCATTGCATTATCTGAAGTATTCTTTATGAATTGCAATTCAGTATTTAATTGTTTGAAGCGTTCAGTTTTTATATACAAATACATACAATCTATTGTGAAGTATTGATCCACTTTTCATCCCAGATTCGATCTTTAATACCAGTTTCTCAACAACAGGTTGTCATACGAATGAATAACGATTGAGAAATAAGATGAATAAGAGAGTGTGTGTGAAAATATACTTTTTTATATAATGGCAACCGAATAGCTATAATGTATTGATATAATACTTTATGAATATAAACCATTATGTAATACATCTCTCAAACTTTATTTACAATGACAACCTATTCAATTGCTTCAATGCTTTTCTTATTTGGTTGTTTTGTATTTTTTGTGGCCAATTCAAACCTCACAACTTTAGAATACTTTTCAATTTTGTAGCCTTAAAAAATTGAAATTCATTTCAGTAAATATTCCCATCGAACAAATATTCTTTATATCAATCATTCGTGCATTTGATTTAATTATTTTCTCAATTTTCCTCTATTTTTATAAATGAATTCTTTTTTAGGGATTTCCCGTTTTTTCCTTCAAATAACTTCTCAGGTTATTGAAACACGTGTTCATTTGACAGTTATATAAATTCAATTTATCAAATTTCAATTTAAAGTTACTTTAATTATTTGATTAGATATTTGAATGGATTCAATTTTTAACAAATCAAAATTTCTCCTGATTTCGCGTTTTATCGCTGATTATCTTTCGACCGATTCTTCAAACGTACACATTGTCAGTCACTTTAAGAGATGACCAAACAATGAATTTTGATTTAATGTTTGTAAACTAATTTCTTTTCAAAAAAGACACTTCAAGTGTTCATGCGTTTTATTTATTTAAATTTCTAATCATTTATATGTTAAGAGATTTAACGCACATTTAAAGATTATTTTTGCTGAAATTTGTGGCAAAATTTGTAGCTTAAATAATATTGTCGATCATTTGAATTGCATTTTTGCAATTTATTCAGTCATTATTTTGAAAGAAGTTTTCTTGAATATTTAGTATTCTCAAGAGAGTTATTTGAGTGGTATCTTTTTATGGAGTAAATCTCATGTATTATGTTGATTGTGATATAATGACGATTCGCTTCAGTGAATGCCATGTCCGTGAAACGCAAAGTTTTAAGCACATGTTAGCGAATTTCAGCGATATATACCCTCGATTGTAAAACTGTATTGCATGATAGGCTCTTTCACTGTTAATATACTGGCAATTCATTGAAGTGAAACATCGAGAAAATTATGTTACTGATTAGTGACAATACTTTTGTGGGAAAAGAAAACTATAAGAGAAAGAAAGAGAGAGAATGAGAGAGAGGAGAATTGCTATCATCAACAATGAACAATACTCACATTGAAAAAATAAGCTTAACTTATATAAAGTAGACCGGAGGTCGTTTTGCAAACTTGTTTTTTCTGAATGCGTTCGTGGTGTGCGTACTGATTATTTGATTCGTTACACATATGCAATCGTCTTCGTTATTACTGCACTCCTTCGCACTTAAATAGTTTATCATCTTTTCCATAATAACCAAAATATTTAAGTTTCAAATTAATCTATTTTTATTATTTATCAATTTTCAATCTTTAAAGTGTTTTATAATTTTCAATTAATTTTAGTCAAGCTTAAAAATGTTTTATTAAAAATTAATTGATAGCCATTTGTGAGTAGTCCTCAATCTTTAATTGGCCCAAATGTTATCATTGTTATATTTGAATCTTATTTATTCGAATAATTATCTATTATTGTCTGAACCAATTTCATATTGTTTAAAAAATAGAAAAACTTCTTCACGTAAGACTATCTCAGGTTAATCAAAGTTGAGCTAACGTTGATGTCTATGGCATAGAACTCTATACAACATACTTTGGCTTAAGATTGAATCTCTTGTTTCTCTTTCCCTCTCGATCTTTCTGTCTGTTTAGAAAAGTCAAACACTAACACTAGTGAGATGTCAGTCAACAGTTTAAGTGTTATGTAATTCATGCCCTCTTCTCAGATATAACTGTAAACCATAACATAATTCTAAAAGCAGTAAATCCTGACATAGCAAGTGCTTTGGCTTATACGCCATACTTTAGGGTTGAATAAAATTTGTTAAAGAGAAACCCTCGATAAGAGTGAAAGCAATACCAATTCATACCTTGAAGTTTACCATACCTTCATAGTTTTGACTTATTGTCATTTGATTGGTGAACATATGCCATATTATTGCTGGCAAAATATAACTAAATTTATAACAATGTATCCTTGAATTCTTGATTTTTACTTGAAATGTGATATACCAGTTGGCGGACCTTCGCTTACTTTCCAATAAAAACTCTAATGATTTCATTACAAAAAATAGGAATAAATAATAAAATATGAAATATGAACTTGGATTTAACACAGCAATAATAATATAATTAAAATCAAAATATGTTTGATATTTGATTTCATGCGGGTACGAAATATTAATTGTCGCCTATTTGTTTGATAGGATCATAAGCTTAAAGCCCTATTGACCTAATTTGAAGTAAATGCTAAAATATCAAATCTCATCATAGAGTGTTTGATCGTAGGCGCAAAAGTACTGCACTGTATCGATATTTATAAGTTAAATATGTTAAATATGTTAACATTTTTGAATTCGTTAATATATTATTGTGTGCAATAGAGAGCGATGATATGATCAAAACAAAAATTATAATCAAATAGATATATACTTTTGAATGGTTTAGTAATGCAATGAGAGTGAGTTATTTAGGGCTCATTTACCATTAAGTTAGCTGGAGAAATGCTCATCCTCCTCATCACGTAGTTCCCTATGGAGGGGGAAAAAGAGGCTCAACTCATTGCTTGCACATATCATTCGCCCATAACATAACATTACCGCTCTTAACGGCCCACTATAAACGACGTAACAAAGTGTGGCGCAGTTCCTCACAGCTAAACTTCTTTAGTCAGATCAGTGTGTAGTGTATACAGTGCTGTAGAGACTGCCGGTTCCAATAGTGTACTACTTTTTTAGTACGGCTTTTCTCAAATTCAATACAAACACTACAATAGCATTATAAGTATTGCTACTACAGTGCAGTAACTGCTGTACAACTGTTAAACAGCTCTTCTCTACTAAGTCAGTGTTGACTCCACACTAACAGAGTATTGATGTGACTTTTTGTAGCTCTTTTCTACACTCTATTGAGGGTGTGTGGATGTGGTGATAATAGTGTCATCACTTGTGAATAAGATTGTATTTGTGATCGTTTACTGGTCAATAATAGTAATATCCCTTATAGCAAACAGTATTGTATTATAGCTGCCGAGACTTAACTTTTACTATAACATCGCTTGACTATTAGCGTAGAAGCTATTTATTTGTGAGTGTATTTGTGCTCGACTTGTGTCTACATCTCAATAGATGGATGGCATCTTAGAGTATTGCTTTTCTGCGGATGTTACACAGCTTTAGTACATACTAGTATTTAATGTTATCTTCAGACATGTAAGTTTGACTTAATAGCTTTACTATACATACTGACAGTACAACAGTCTTCTACTCTACAATACTCTCTACAAGACAGTACTCTCTACTGTACAGTAATAGCATTATAAGCAATACTCTCACTCTTCACTATTTATTGTTATTATATAAATATAATGTTAGAAATAAGAAAGAATTTCATAATTTTCGCATGACTTCTCTTTTATCATCAAACTATTGTCGGAACGATAATACTATTAATACCTTTGTTATTGCTGTTGAAAGTGATACTTCACTATTGGCTTCTCTTTTATAATTGAATCAAAAGACAAAAGCAAAAAATTATAGCAAAATTTAACCGATTTGCTTGACTGGAAATCTATTTAATATTAAATTATTTTATCCCTCAATCATATTGAGTTTACTTACTTTGAAATTCTTGTGAGAAATTTATATTAGAAATATATTGTCTAAACTATTATTTTTTTTGGTCGATTTCAATGCCTTTTTTGGTTTATCCCTTCGAAATACCATAATCATAATCATCATTATCATCATCATAGACAACAACAACAACAACATATATAGTGATCGACTTGAGAGACATGATAGAAATAGGAATATAGCAATTGAACATCAATCGTGTGATTGGCAACAGAAATGGTGTTTATGATGAAAGACAGGCCACTACCACAGTCAGTACCACATTCTCTGGCAGTCAGTCATTCTTGGCCTTGAGATATTCAATAACGCTTTAGTTTAAGTAAAGCTTAAGCCATATTCTATAATAAAAAACATTTTTTGATTCGTGAGCCAATGAGCGATACATTAACTTTTTGTGTCGATGCGAAACAATTGATAATGATGATGGCTCTGATGGCTACATGATGATGATGATGATGATGGCAATGCAATGGTGGGATGAGACGTGATCACATTTAAGAGACTTTTTTTGCTTTCTTTGTCAGTTCCTGTAAGAGTTTTCGCCCATGCCTTCCATGCCTTTTGCGGGTTTGATCAATAGGTTTTTGTACAGGCCGTGAGCGATGCATGCATTGTATTTTTCTCTCTTTAACTAATATATATTAACTTTTAAAAAAGTTTGATGGGTGTATTAATTTCGTTATCAGGTCGTGGGTGCGTCCAACCAATGCCATAACCTGTTATGCAGATGCATATTGTTCTTGTTTGAGTCTCCCTCTCGTCCATAAAATTCCTTTATAATAGATTATAGACGGATGGGGCAAAACAGATATTATTATTATTATTTCCTTAGTTAGTTTACCATAACCGCCACCAATAATTTAATCTTATATCAAGTGCGATGCACTTTACCTAATTTGAGTCTTTTTTTTAGTTATTAAACTCTATGGAAATTAATACATGTCTCATATTCTGTTGAATCGCTTTTGATTTAATAGATAATAATTCTATTATACTATCTATGATTTATTGATAAATATAAAATGATATGATATTTGATATCATTTAAATTTTGATCATCAAAGATTCAATTTTATCAAAAGTTGAATGTTGTATATGTTTACTAGATATGATCCCACGTAAAGTTGATGTCAACCTTTTCATGAATTAAGAGCGCTCAGAACGTAATGCGCTCTATCTGTCTATTGAGATGGTTTGTGGCAACACATATTGTAAATTGTTGTAAAAATGTTGTTGTCGTTGTGTGTGTTGTCTGTAAACCCCATAATTGTGGTGTAAACATGCCGAGCACTTAACTTTTTAAAAACTTGACTGGCGTGATGTGTGTGATGTACTGCTGCCACAGCGGCGTATCGCTCCTTATATTTCTTTCAATTGTTTCATTGTTAGTATTGCACACATTCTTTTTTGAGGTGATTTTTTGAGGCGGAGATATCAAGAGAAGGAGAATGAAGAGTCAGAGAAGTGAGAGAAGTAAGAATAGAGTAGACTAGTGTAGAGTAAAAGTGAGAAAAAAAGAATGAGAGAGAAGGAGAGAGTCTCCAAAATCTTCATTGAAGCCTAATTGTAGAGCATATCCTCGTTTCACTGTTTCTCTCTGTTATGCTTTTTTCATTATAACCTCCGGCAGTCAAAAGTTACAGTATGTATGAGTTAAATGTATAAGTTATAGCTGCCTTTCGCCGCATTATTACATTTCATGAGTTCGCAGAACATTTCATTTTCAAAAATCCGTCTTTTAACTCATATTGTAATTTAATGCTCTTTTCGTTTATTATATAACTATTTCATTATTATAACTTAGTTTTTTCTCTGATATCATTGAGGCCATCGATTGATCACGATATGGTAATAATGGCCAAAACCACAATTACTGACTAACTGTAGTACTGAATATAAGTCAGTTTTTATTCTCGCTTACGATCATTTTGCATTATCCCATATAATAAGGTTTAAGTTAAGTTCATAACTGACTTGTGAGCACAATTCATTGTATGCCTGCACGAACCTAACCCTAAGTTTATTTTCTCATCTTGACCTTTCTTGTAAACTCACATTTTAGTGGTTAATAACAACAAATCACTCTATAATATGAAATATATTTTTTAACAAAATTTACTTTGTCTTAAATTTGTTTTTACATATTTTATTCATTTTTACTTTTTTCTCTCAATTTAGATCCATTTCCAGCTTTAGAGCATTGGCTCAAAACAAATTCGAATAAAAACAGATCAGATGATGACTTGCCTGTATCTGATGCCAAAAGTGTACAAAAAGTAGAGTCACACTTAGATTCATCCAAGTTATCAATACATTCGAAAGCTGCTAATAAAGGTAAAAATGATGCCAATCTTTTTTTTAAGATGAGGAAAAATTTAAAAAAAAAATTATGATTGAATTTGAAAAGTTAGACATAATTACCGATCGCCGATTCTACTCATACGTATCCAATATATATTTGTGTTGTTGTCCGCCTGCAAAGTGTTTTTATTATCTAACGAATACTGTCCGCCTTCAAATGGGGTGGTTTATGATGTCTACCTTTAGGTTGTTGACCTTCACTATATTCTACACAATAAGTTATTTGGTGTTTCACCATTACTTCACTAATACCGTCCATAACCTTTGCACCTATTCCTCTATTACAGGTGCTTATATTGTGAACACTGCCGCCAAAAAAAGAAAGTTCTGCCCATTTCACACCTTTTCACAATTGTACTCTCGATCATAAAATAGATACACATTTAAGAATATAAACTTCAGACAAACATGTCTTATATCAAATGAATTACCAAAAACATACAATAAGTAACTTTTACTCGTGAAAATTCCATTCCACAAAAATCTTTTTCCTTGTTGTTTGTCTTTTTCAGATTCTTTTGATAACTCTAAAGAGAAAAAAAGAAATCAAGAAGAAATTTAATCATTAATTCTTATCTCAACTCAATTTTAATATCGATGAAATTTTTTTTTGAGAAAATACTTAATAACTCTCGTTTTTATTAATGCAGTAAATTTTCACTTGAATGCTATTTTGTCAAGTATTTGACAAATATTATAAATTTTTTGTTAAATTGTTTCTAATTACATATTTATTTTTAATTTAAGACTTTAATACTATTATAGTATTCACTTTAAGAACTTTGTTTATCTACAAAAAAAGAAAATAATAGTTTTCTTTATTTTAATTATTGAACGATTTTTTCCCTGAAAAGTATATATCATTTAAGAGATAAGATTTTTGTTGATTAAGACGTTTGATAACGAATGATTGGTTGGTTTTTTACTTTTTTTTAAAGATGAGAGTATATAATGTCAGCATTATATTTGGTGCCGATTGAAAAACAAGGCATTCAAGTGATATAATTTATAGGAAAAACCATTGAACATTAGTGATTAAATGCAATAAAATATCTTATTGGCCTTGAAGTGTGTTGTTATGCGACTTTTTAAAGCATTACTTTCCGTTCAAATTTATTGATCATCTCCGGTCTATAACTAATTTCCAATTTCTATTTTCCCCAATATTTCATTTATTGATAAAATCAGAAGCCATACAGTTTGAAAGCAAAAAAATCAATCTAAAACTTTCCACTTTTAGAGCCACTGATAGACTGTGTACTATTGTGTTAATATCTGTATTATATAAATCTAGTAACAAATAGTAACAAAACTTTATTATTAGACTAAGTCAGTAGCACGTGGTCGAGTCCTTGGCCCACTACTTAAATATGTTCGGTTAACAAAAACAATCAGTTACGCAAAAATGATAGCTTAGGAACTCATTGCGTTGTCTTAAACAAAATTAAGTTGACTGAACCGTTGATGCGAATCGTCTATTACTGATCGCTTGTCTATTACCGGAGTATACTTTCAGTATAGAGTTTGGCTTCAATGCTGTGTAGGTAATGCACCTGTTGTTCTATGGATTGATTGCATGCATGGTCTGATCGAAGTTTCAACTATGGATTTCTAGATAAATGAATAGAGAAAAATATTAGGGAGAGAATAGTAACTCATAAGAGAGTTTAGGGAGAGTTTGGGAGAGAGAGTTAAAGATAAAGTTAGAGAAACGATGTGATTCTATGAAGCATGAAATGACCGACTCATGGAAGACAAGGACAATCGCTAAATTAGGCAAAGCAGTTACTTTACTTGTTAGTGAGCTTTTATCATAACACACCTGTTTTATCATAATTCACATTTTAGAATTGAGAGAGAAAGATGAATGTTAAAAGTTTTAAATTTAAAGCAGCAAACTTTGATACATGTTATGAGTTTTTAGATAGTTAAAACTTTTTATTTGTTATCATATATTTGCATTTTAGTTTAGTCTCATCTATTATTATTAACCGGTACATAATATTTAATGCTTTTCAGTTTGAATATATTAGTATATAATATATATTATATATTGTAACTTATTTAGTAATATAATGCGTGAATTATTGCTATGAGCTTGAACTCAGCATGTGATCCAAAATATAATAAAATAACCAAATGAATGTATATTTTAGATCACTTTTCATGCAGTGAACGCATCAAATGGTAATACTAATTGGGACAATGCTCTCAAATGAAGTAATAATTAAAATATTGTGCTCGTATTAATGTCAAAAAGTGGCAGCAATATTGTTACAATGTTTATAATAATCAAATAAAAACTTTACATTCCTATGCATTCCTATTAATTTGCATGCATGCAAATCACCAATAAAGTTCAACTTTTCTTTACTATAACTTCAACTGTATGCGTGTTTAACTAATACACAATACTTTACTAAACATTATAACTAAAAACGTTGATCTCTTCTGCGTTTCACTACTAGAATGCAATCCTAATCACTTAAAATGAGGCCGTTTTTCAAGAGATTCACATAAGATCGAGCGCTATACAGGTATTTGGCATGAGGTCAGGTCTGAGCTATGATTTTTAAAGCTTCTAAATAGGGTAATGCACCTGACAGTCAAGTTCATCCTTTCCATATAAGTGACAATGTTAATATATGAGGGACACTCGATTAAATAATGTGATACCATTTGTTACTGCTCTTTATCGTTTTGCTCTTTTTTTGAACGCTATAAAAATGCAGGACACGTGGCGTTCAGATGACACCATGCCATCGAACATCACAAGGCTTACTCTTTTTTATATCCATTTAAAAAAGTTAAACTTTATTAAATAGCTGAAAGCAAAGCACAAAAAGATATATGATTGGATGTCATTTACAACAGTGCAATAGTGCACACAAACTGAGTTATTCCTTATAGATAGTGAACAGACTCGATATATATATACTGATTAAATCATCGATTATTGCCTAAATTCTTAAACTCAAGCAATTTAACGATATATACTCAAGTTGACAGTTAACTTAAGTTTGGTCTTGTTATGCCAATCAAAGAGCTCATGAATTACGAGGTCCTCTTCTAATGTGTTTTTTGTTAGCGTGTCGTGACATCATTAACCATCTATCAATTTCAAATGATCACTTTTCCGTTGCCCTTAGGCTTTACTTGTATATCAAACAGTTGACCCTCCAAAGTAGGAAATAATAATAATAAACTAATAATTGACACATAGTATTCATTTCAACTATTATTGATATACGTTTCCGTTTCTTTCGTCTCGGCGTCAAATTGACGATCATTTGCATACAGTTGTGTAAAAAGAGAATCATTTAAGTAATAAAAAACATTTTTTATTCAATATAATATCTGTTCAATTTATTGGATCAGCACTCGCTCGCTCACTAGCTCTCAAGCAATATTTATTTTAACAATTCTTGAGTTTGGTTTTTATTTTTTTCTCTTAACAATTGATTTATTGTATTTGCCATCCCCTAAACTAAGGCTATACTGTATAGATGAAAAAATCTAATGCATTTTTTCTTTTCTCTGTTGTAATGATTTATATATCCCATTCTCATCCCTACATGTTATATTTGTCTTTAAAAAAGCGGATATTGGCCCCCAAAAAAACTCATATATAAAGATCAATAACTATTAAGGGCATCCTCATCCTGGTAAGGCATTGGTAAGGCATGTTAACGGCAATTCTGTATAGCCATTAATAGGGCCAAATGCAATAGGAACAGGCAATGGATCAGGCTTTGCTCTCTCCCTTTTGATAAGTAGCTGCTTCTCATAAATTAAAGTGACTTGTTTGAAAAGGGAATTCGCCAGTTTGCCAGTTGCTATTTATTTGACAAAATTGACAAAGAAGCCCATCAATAAGTTGTTATTGGCTTTGAAGAGCTGGCAGATAAAAATGTAAAGGGGGACGTGATTTTAGTTTGATAGCACTCAGTCCTGACTATACCAATATATAGACAATATATATAATATATACTATTGAGAAGGACATTGCAAAGACGTGATGCGATATTCAACTAACTTTTTTAGACTCTACTCATACGTATTTTACTGCAAAATCACTTCTATTCAATTGAATTTAATGCAATAAGAATATATCTGTTGAAAAGTGATCTGTCTTTACTAAATTCCAAAGTTTTTTTCATTATATACTTTACTGTATATATAATAATCGTAATAATAATTGCCTTCAAAAAAATTTATTACTTGTTTCCAAATTCTTTTCACATTGCAATATCTTATAAGAATGATGTGGGGATAGAAATAAAATAGCATTAATATATCCTTTAATTGGGAATTCGGGTCATCGGTTTATTGAAAATTCTAAACCAGTGTTGCGCAATCTGCACAATCCAATGATACCCTTATTGGTGGTGCACTTATGGCATAACCTTTTAAAACGACAATTTTAATTCAATGACTTATTTGCTGCCAAAATTGAATTATAAATCAAAGTCATAACAAACGATAGAAATATTTCATTCGCGTTAATCATAAAAATTTTCAATTTATAGATATATTCAAATGCATTTAATTTAAGTGCAATTTAATCGTGAACTCATATCTCATCACTGAAATAGATTTTTGGTGATTACATTTGTGTTTGAGGTGAAAGCTTTAACGCTCTTCACTCTATGATATGTAGCGAGACTGAGAATATAAGTTATTTACTTATAACTTAACTGAGTATATATAATAATGGGATACATGTATACGCATACTAATTATGGGCATAAACACTTTTCACTAACTTTGTATAAAAGTTTTTAGCAGTCGAATCTATCTGGTATGTAATGTAAAGATAGATAGAAAGTTTGAGTAGTGGAGCCGATCTTCTCGAGAAATGCTTTAATTCATAATCAATACAGCTGTATGTGAGTGAGTGAGTTTCGAGTTAGTTAGTAATCAGCTTGAATGCATCCACAAATTCTCCCCATTATTAATGCCACACATTAAAAATAATGGTCTGACTAACTTGATTTCCAACATGATTTAAGGCAATGTTGAACTAACGTTTTGGCGTTCCATTCACGCGATGCTCAGATGCATACATCTATTGCATAGACCAATAGAGCACTCGTTTCTATTTGCACAGTATATACACGATAATGTTGTATTGCCTTCAATTTATAGATATTTGTATCAACTAATTGTTTCAAATAATTTAACGCCAGTAGTCTGTAGTCTGTATTCTGTAAATTATAATTTATTGAGATTATTTGTTAGATGTTCCACATATACCCGTAAACATTGAGACAAATTTCTTTTATGCATTGATGATGATAATGATAGTGTAGTGGTTATGGTGGCTGTGCATGTGTATGGATATAATGTTTGTGACCGATCTACTACTCTGTGTGGATGCAGTCCCTCTACTAGTCATTCACAGCCGTACGCATTCATACACAGTCATACACCTGTAGTCGTATAAGTTTTAATGTTATTATTATTAATTTAATATAACTCAAAGTAGACTTACGCTGGGCTCGACTGCTGGCATGCAGTTTGAGTTTATGCTATACAGGTATACCTGTATTTATTTTATATATCTATATACAGTACTAGTAGTAGTGATAGTTTATGTAGTTTATATAAGTTAGATTTTTGTGTGCCAAACAGCCTTTAGTCATTTTGATTCTCAATCCTCATCACTATCATTCTCTTGGGTTACAAATAGAGTTTTCTTTCTCCCACTTTCTATTGCATTATTACTGATCTCATAATTTATACCTACCATTAGTAGAGAATGAGTTAACAGAACAATAATAAGAAGTTATAATATAATACAATTTGAGTAGCGTTCGGTTTACAAACAAATTTGATACCATGTATAGTAGTGTTGGATAGTTGTGGTGTAGATCCAGGTGCACACAAACGAATCCCATGTTGCTAATACCCGAACAGTGCAATTGAACGATTTGCTCTCTAACTGTAGTCTATTCTTTTCCCCATTTATTTTTTTTATGTTTATGTAACTTATTATAAGTATTAGTTGAATACCTTTTGGAAATATGTTCTAAGTTTGCCCCTTCTTCTAACTGCAAAAACTTCTACAACTTATAACTTTTATTATGCAGTACAAAAAGTTTTGCTCTCACGGTTTCGCTACATATAATTTATGTCTATGTCTCGGAGAACACTATAAGCTATATTTGCCAGCAATGCTTTGATACTTAAGGGAAAAGCAAATGTTGAAAATATTTTTCGCTAATCTTTTTTCTATTATTTATTACAAGTATTTTTTTCTTTTTCTATTTGATCAGAATTGACAATCACTACAATAAACTGCAAACGGGAAGAGGAAAACAAAGAAACAAATCAAGATAATAGAATAGCAGCCAAAGAGACAGAAGAAGAGACCGAAAATGTAAGATTTAATTTTTAATTTAATTACTAATCTATTATTTATTTGTATTGACTGACTTCCTCGGCTTGGGATGTTTGGTGTGTACTATTGTTTCCTGCAATCAACTTTTGTTATGCAAGTAAAGAGCGAATTTAGGAGATATGGTTGAGTGCAATTTGGAAATGCTTTTGTTATAAATATATATGTAGTATCGAATCGGCTGATTGAAGCTATCATTTGTTCGGATCTGATTTTTCCTTTTCAATTGGGGAAAGTTTTGCTTTGCTTTGGTTGCATGCGTTTTGTTCTTAACTAACATTTAATGTTTCAACAATATTGCAAACAGTGAAATAGTGCACTCCAAGGACAAGGACATAAAACTAGTCACCATTTGCTTTAAACTTCTGAAAGCTGATCACTCACTCAAATTTTATGCTCAATAACTCTATTAATTATAGTTAACTTTGGTTCTCATAAACACTCATTAATTAATTTTGTATCGCATGCAAACATTTTTTTATTCTCATAAACCTAACACAGTATTATCTGATCAAACAGTTGTTCCCTTCTGTCGTTTGTAATTATTGTCTCAGTTCGATATTTTCCCGATGCTTACCTTCTCTTTCTTTAATTTCATTTCCGATATTGACTCAATTATTTCAGTTAAAAATTTTTTTGTTTGTAATTTATTCTAATTTGAGGTAATAATTGATACAATAATATTATACATTCTCTAAAAATCAATGTTTTACTCTATTTCCAAAAAATCTTGAGAACTTTTTCTCAAAGAAAAATCACAGATTTCCTGTATTGTATTCCTGTTGAAAATTAAAACATTAGCTTTATTTGACCGTTCGTTTAGTTCTATGGAAAAAAATCGGATAAATTTTTTAATCTATTTAATCACTATTTATAGATTGATTTAACAATAAGTGACAAACAAGTAGTTTCGAACAGCTCATCATTAGAGTCTTCATTAGTTGGCGAATACGTACAAGATTTACAAAGTGGTGAGTTTTATGACAAAACCATTTCTATCAGATTTTGTTTATTTTTATATTAATTCATTTTGAATTATTGCTTTAAACTTAAAAGTTTTTAAGATAAATATTAAATAATTAAATGAATTTTTTCCTCAATTGTTTGTTAATTCCAGCCTTGAATAAATCATCACAATCACAATCGAGTGAATATTTAGAAGAAGAAGAAGATTGTCGGAGGAATGATAAAGAATTTTATGCAAAGTAAGAATTGGCAAAAGTTTATCCTCATAGCAATTATAGACAAGTTAGAGCAGTATCTCTATTAATATAGTGAATAATAGTATGGCTTCATTTAAAACAATTTGTAGTTATTGTTAACACGATATATTGTTTGAGCACTTTTTCCTTTTCCCTCATTTGATGTGAAACAAAAGTTACGACTTAAGAGAAAAACAATTACAATTATTTGAAATTTTCTCCGCTATTAAATAAAGTTTGTCTGACGTTAAATTATTGTCAAGGCCTAAATGATCATAAATGTCATTATATTACGGCTATTGCACACATAGCCATCATCGATATCTGATTGCAATGTACTATTATTTTCCTTTAATTTTAATTTCTATTATCATTCAGGTTATGATAATTAATTTAACTTTTACACAAACAGTATGAGTCATGTGAATCAATTAAGTACTAAATTTAATTAGAATTCAGCTCAATTTTAATATACTTCTCATCCTTAATAACAGGAGCAATAGTTTGGAAACTATAGATGAGATTACAATAATCAAGAAAATGGCCGAATCAGAGAAGGAAACGAACAAAGAGGTAAGATTTCAATGCTTTTGTATTAAACCAACGACAACGACATCACAAATATAATTGTAATTATCATTAAATTATACGTTTGTTGTATTTATGCGATTACTATGTTTTTGTGATATTTGCAAATATGAAAATAAGGTCGTGAGGAATAATTATGATTAAGTTCTTGTAAAGCTTTGTTACGGTTGTGATTAGTCGTTGATTTTGCAATTTATGAACTTTAATTAAATTGAGATTTGATGTTAAGAGAATCTTAAATTAATTATTTTAAATTGACATTAAATGAATTAAGTAATGCTTATGTGAACAATGAATGGATCATTAGATGAACGGTCACATTATGATACGTAGTATTGCATTCTTAAAGTTTATTTAAGGTAACAACTTATTTAGCCTTAAACACTCTTAATTTGGTGCTCTACTCGGTTGGATTGGTTTCACTATTGAGTCATTTAGTCATATAGTCATAGAGTATAGCCATAGATTCATTTAGTCATTTAGTTGAGATTCGAGTCCACCAACCAATCAGCTTAGTCTTAATGTAAAACTTAATTTTTCGTGTCTTGAGTACGAGTGTATGAGTGAGTATAAGTTGGAGTATGACTTAGAGTACGACTTGGAGTGGGGCCATCAGAAAATGGAGCATGAAATAGAAGAAATTACATGCAATTGCGTTTTGTTGAGCGGTGCTATTTTGAGGAGTTTGATGGTTGGGGTTGGAGTTGTGGCTGTGATTACATGTTATTTACTTGTCGAGTGGTATATCCAGTCTCATTAATTCATATATTATTACTTTATACAATAAATTGAGAGCAGAGCGAATTTTTCTTCGTTATCGCATTGTCGTCAAGTGTGTAGTGCAGGAAAAAAAGATAGAATAGAGAGTTTCATTTTATAGTTGCAGTTACAGTACACGCACTCCAACTGCAGTATTGGATATATATGTGCTCTTTTAATAATTAATTGCGTTGGATTGAGTGCTTATATATGGTTAGCTTTACTAGTTGTTGTTGTAGCTCATTTTGAAACTCCTCAGTTTCAGTTTGTCAGTTCTTTGCGTGTGTGTCTTCCGTAAAGTATAACTAAGTTAAGTTACATGGGATACATAGTATTGCATCGAGTAATTGTATTGCATTCTCTATCTGTATATAACATATATATTACTTTTCTAGATATATATGAGATGAGAACATATAAAAATAAGACATATACCAAAATAATAGTGTATTATATATATAGCAGGCATACAGCAGGCGTACTGCAGACACACATCCAAAGCACAGCATCACATACTAGTATACAATCACATACAGCTTCATATACAGCATCTCTGCACGAAAGACCATTTCAATAAAGCATGTCTGTCAGGACTTTTATATAGTTTTGTTAGTAAATATATATATTGAGTGTGAACGCTATTATTACAGTATTGCTTATATTTCACGTCTTTTTTCTCGTTCACCGATAATTGCGACGCAGAATTGTTTGGGAGTAATAAAGATCACACCCTGTTTTGCCGATTCAAATCACAAACTTTCTCTGATCGACTCGTTTAACATGTATTTATTTTTAGTTTTTGATTTTCAATTTGATTCAAATTGGGCTCATTTGAGATGAACAAAAATAAAAGAATGCTGAGAACGAGATTGAAATATTGGAGAATATTTACCCTAATATTAATGTCATTGTGTTGTATATAATTTAAGTTATTGGCTGATTTATGCACTTTGATATTGAAGCAACAATTTTTTATAGTTGTTATCAGTAGCCAAACCGCGTTCATTATCAGTTATTGAGTATATATTGCCTTAGAATAAGTTGCATTGCGCTCAACCAATAGTCTATCAAATAAAGGATCAAAGTTTTATTATTCTTTACTTGAAATATATGCCATTATTTTCTTTACAAAACAATATTGCTATTGCTCGGGAACACTATTGGGTGGCAATAAATTGTCATAAAACATGTTTAACTTTAGTTATAGATAAAATTAAGATATTGAACCCCACTATCATTTTATAACTTTATATATGCTTTATTTGCTGCATATTTCTCTATACATCTCTTATTTGATAGCCATATCGTCGATATATTGTTAAATTGCGTCAATAATTAACTGAATAAATTTATTGCAATATTTTTTGCATTAATAGCTGACACGTAAGCTTTATAATAAAGTTAATAAAGTATTCTATTTTGGAGTCACCTTCGCATAGCCTTAGCCATAGCCATCAGTCATCAACAGGTATAGCAAATTTGACGGCAATAGATTCACACAATGAAAAAATGTTATACAACCAATCGGCAAAAGACCACCCGGTCTGTTATGCTCTTTTGTGATTTTGCCGCACACACCTTCCATCAATTGTATTGTGTATTTATTGCTTTACAACTTTTTATCTCTATCCTTATACACATTGTATGTGTATTTTTATATTAAAGTACACTTCGATTGGGCTTTACTTTTGCAATAAGAAATTCATCATACGATCGAGAATAACAGTACTATATTTATCACCCTTTAATTTATTGGAACATATATTTAATCTTTTAATTTCTTAGTAGTAATTTGCGTTCTCTTTACCTTAACTATTATAGTAGGAGTCAAACTATACTAGAAATTGTACATTAACTTAGTTTATAAAAATTTATTAGCGCTAAAGTTGTTAAAAGTTATTCTCAGTTACGCCCAATCATTCATATGTGCAAAGCTCTAAGTTATTCATTAGTTGTGAATTATATTATACAAAGAAAAAGAAAAATAGCTTAAGAATAATACACTATTACATTTCCAATTTTGTATATATATCTCTATGTCTTGTGTTGATGATTAGTTACTATTACAGTTACTAAATTAAAAATAAAGTGTAAAGTGATCTGTGCTCTCTCTACCTCTCTCTTAGTTTGACTCTCTCTCCCTCCCCCTCTCTCTCTCTCTCCCTCTCTCTTAGTTTGACTCTCTCTCTCCCTCTCTCTTGGTTTGACTCTCTCTCTCTCTCTCTCTCCTCTCTCCTCTCTCGTATTGGTCTTTTCCCTCCCTCTCTCCAAACTCAATGATCTCTCTTTCAAACTCTTTCAAAACTCCTGAAAAGTTCATTAGTGCTATTATTCAAAGTTTGAATAAAACATTAATAAAAGTAAAATTGGGCAAAATCTCAAAAGTGAAAAGTTAGTATATTTGCAGTTCTATAATGTATAGTTAGTTTTAGTTTCTATGCTATTAAGTTATATTAAGTTCAATTCACTGGTGAAAAATTAAAATCCATTTGAAAAATCAGTTCTTTGTCAGAAATAGCAACTAAAGTAAAAGTGCAAACCAATGGAAAAATGAGTTTTTGAATGATCTACAGTAATAATATTTAGTAAATTTGGTTTTGTTGGCAATTCTAACGTATCATCTAATAGTATGTTGTTCTTTGATGTGTAAAATTGTATGAGATTTTAGTATCGCGAGTGAATGAGTGAAAGGCAATAGCATAGTAAAGCTCAGTTGAGACAGTGTTCAGTGTGGCGGCTTATCTCTCAATATATGTTTATACCCTATGCTTCAATTTCACTTTTCATGTTTGATGCTTTCCTAACTTTGGTTTCAGTTTTTGAATAGAAATCGGCTCTCGCTTTAGTTTTCACTCTAAACTTTTACATAACTCTCTTTCTATTAACGCTTTTAGTTTTGTTGATTTGTTATTTACTGTGGCAACAAATTAGTTAAACTACGCATCACATACTTTTTACCACAATATATCCTACTAAATACAGTCAAACCTCTATATTTTACGCCCTTTTCTCAAATAGGCTTCAATTTAGGGTAGATATCAATCACGACTACATTTTATTCATTATGTCAATAAAATATTTTTCACTCCAATTTCAAAATAAAACATTTAATTCAATACCTCTGATAGTAATCGCAATGAACAATATATTAGGTTTCAATTACACTTAATTGATATATTGAATAAAATTATGTCATAAGTAGATTATATCTTTACGTTTAACAATCATGATATGATAGTAATCATATTCAATGATGCGCTCCATTATGATTCTCGCGAGTTTAGAAAGTATTTAATGACGATAGTGTTCTGGTTCTATTTGATATTATAATAGGTTTTTATATAAAATTGAAGCAATAGTTGAGATATAATATTCTGATGAAATCATCAATCCATTGAATGGCGATTCTTTTTCGCAAGGCTATTATGAATGAGGGGTTGTTTAGCTCTATCACTATGAGCAACATTAATACTTTAGAAACATGAATGGCCTACAATTCCACCCACTTTCTTGATGATTGCACCTCTTTTCAACTTTGATGATGATGATTATAATGATGATATTAGTTCATCGCAATCAGTTCAATATAAGACTTTTCGCTGCTAATTGTGTTTAATGTTGCTTATTGTATATCTGCATTCGCTTATCCCATATCTAACCGTAATGTATGTGTTTGTATGTATAAGTTTAGCAAAAGAGTACACTTGAGTGCCAAATAATGATGTTGTCTTCTTGCATGCTTTGATACTACTTTTGGCTTAACCTCATCACAATTTGCAAACGTCAAGTAAATTGCTTCAAAACTTACTATCAGATTACTTATAGTGATGCTATCATTTTAACTTTATTAGACTCCCTTAAATATAGGTAAGGCGTTATTTATAAAACTATTCATTTATAGCCATTATAGTCTGCTCTTATTTCGAGACAAATTTCCAAATTTAATGTTATTCAACGATTCAAATGTTTTGCATAGCATTACTCAATTTTGCACAATTCAAACTAACAAACATAAACTTTCAAAGTTCTACTCGATTTCGTTCACTTAATGACTTTGAACTGACTTTTTGGGGAGTACTGAGAAAAGTATAGAACAACAAGAGATTCATTTTAAGCTCGTTTCGCCTAAAATAGTTTCCTCTAATAAAATAAGGAGCATATCTATTCATATTATGTTATATGTTTATAATGTGTTTGAGATTAAATCTGTTGAGTGGTTCGGCGAACTGACTATACTTTTAGATAACATTTTTTTTGTAGTAGAAATGTTATAGTTGTATAATAATAGTTAATACAGTACTTATATTCTGTAGGACTGATGATAATAATTTGAGTGAATGACAATTAGTCGAATGTCACATTTCTTCATATATTCTGTATTTATATTTGTTAAATAAATGCTGTTATTAGTGTATAAGCAGTAGTTATATATTAATACTATGTATTCCATATTTTGCATTTCTTACGCCTCATTTCTGTATTATAACATTTAATCCCAGTAAGGCTTAGTTTACTGGTCGGTTGGTTGGATAGTATTGTAGAAGTCTATTGTCTTTGTTCTCATAATAATCTGTTCATTTTATAAGTTTGACTTTCCTCGTCGTTTGCATCGTTTGTGTATTGCATTCTAAGGCTCATGAATATTCATTAACTGGGCTTTAATAGAAGCGCCCCTTAATAACTATTAACAACTTGGGCATAAGCTATAAGCCTTAGTCGTTGACTTATGGCATTGCTTTTGCTCGTTTGGTTGGCTATTGCTTTTGCTATTCATTCAATAGTGTGTAACTCTAACTCTTTGAGGCAAAACTTTTAATGTCTTTTAAACGTTTTCGTATAGTTTAACTTTGTGTTCACTCAACCGATAAATGCATTCCAGAGAGAGGGACTCTAAAGTAAAAATTAATAATCTTTTCATCCCAACAGAAAGTTAATTTATTTGTGTAAAGCTATGATAACTATTATGTTGTATAGAGTAGAGCTACTGCTATTACTTTACTGATAGTAATATAAGGCTCAGTCACTCACACTGTTGTCTAATGTTTGATGTATTATCTGTAGTGCGACAGAAAAACAGAGACAACAGAGAAAACAGAGACAATGGTCATATTATATGCATCTGTACACCATATCCCATAAAACATCACTTGGCTTTTGTCTCCAACTTATGATACTATGCAATAGGCCTTTGATGAGACACAATAATTATTTACGCGAAAATATAATGATCTTTATGAAAAGTGCTCTAATCTACTCTACTCTACTCTTTACTAAAATATTATTAGCCTTGTATCATATCCTGAAAAAAGCTGAGGTACAGCTTTCAAAGCTTATGAAAAGCTAACTTTTCCTCTTTATCATTCTTCCTCTTTCTTTCTTTTCAAATAAAGTTCATAATAGTAATAAAATTAGTTTTAATTTTCTATGAATATATAGTTTTTCTAACATAAGACTATATTGAAGTAAGCCTTCAAAGTTTTGCTAAAATTGTGAATTGAATTTGCGTATTGTCCCGTTATTTTGTTACAAATACTAACTCTAATAAGTCTTAAAAGTAATTTAAATAGAGTAATAAGCATTCCTGTACAGAGCAATATTTAACTCCAATTTAACAGCAAATTATTTTTATGGAAGAGAAAACGTTATTTTAAAAAGGATGACAGCGTAATATTTTATGTTAGAAATATTGTAAAATATGTTCACCAATAGGTGCATTAGTGCAGCTCAAGTTTTTGGTGAATCCACTTATAAATTTAACTAACGATCTGACTCCTAAGCAATACTCGCTTTAACTTTAACTCATTAGTCGTTGACTATAAGTCAAGTATACTTTGAAAGTTTTATTCAAATAACACACGCACTGATATAATGTATATAAAGTGCTCTTTCAGGTCTGCTCTAGTATGCAAGGGGTCAGTCGTTGCGATGCATTTCAATTGTTCAATTGTTAAAAATGATTCTTTACTAGTAATTTGAGTTAACTTTGTGTTCTTTTAGTGAATTCGAATGAAGACTGCAGTACATCCTCTGTATAAAGTGTATATGAGTTATTCATTAATAATGTACGCTTCAATTCCTAAAGGATCTTTATGGCACACTTACTCTATTATAATGAATGTATTTGTATTGTATTTGCTTCGTTACGATAAAACAAGACTAGAGTTTGTTAATGTTATTTCTCAATGTCTTACTGGTAATGATAATACACTTTGATTTCGATTTTTCGGTTTGCATTCTCCTTCACACATTTCTACAAACAATTGATCGGGCAATATATAGGATAACACAAACCTAAGATTAATCCACACATGACGATATCATTGCCAGGAAATCATTAACTATTATAACCTTTAGAAAGGGAGAGCTCTATATATATTACTAGTATATAAAGTATATATTGAACTATGTTTTGCCAATTTTTATTATCCCATGCGTTCTGCGGCGAGTTATTTCTTACCGGAAATGCTAATAGCCATAGCTATACACCAATGATGTGATATCGGCTATGAAGAGAATGTCTATTTTGTCGTGTCTATGCATGTATTGCAAAGCAATTCACTGATGGGGGTCTAACTCAAAGTTTTGTAATAGTTTTCCTAAACTATACCGACTCTCACTCTCAATCTATTCCTCTATTCCTGAACGTATTTAACGTATTTATTTGAATTGAACTTCTCCTTCATCGCTCTCCTGAGTGGCCTCTTCACGTTACACAACATTGGTTCCATCCGAGCCGAGATCGGTTTGTAAAAAGCCGGCCACCACTAAAGAAAGACTGAAATGTGCTTTTTGTGTTGATGAGTTATGTCATATTCAAAGCTCAAAGATTGCCATTTTTTGAACTGCCATATGTTCAAAAGTGGAAGCCTTAACAGAGTTATTCCAAAAAGTAAGGTCTTGTTTCCCAACTTTCCCACATCAATACTTCTCTCAATGACACTCAAATTCTCAATCGTGACTTTTTTGATAAAAATTGGCATAATTTAATCGCTCCAATCATTACAATGCATTTCAGCCAAACTTTATTGTTATTTATTTTTATTATTGTTATTGTGGTTACTCTTTTGAGCTATAGTTAGGACATTGACTGAGAAATATAACTAAGTAATGATAAAACATTGTAAACATCTGCAAATCTAAATATTGTTTAAATAGAATTGCAATTATTAGCCTCAATTGATAGGTAAAATTGATGTAAGAATTGTTCAGTCGAATAGAAAACATTTTGTTGCGGGTGTTTAGCCTCGTTTTGTATGTCATTTGATTACGATTTAATGCTTCAAAGCCTTTATCTTCTATTACAGCCCACAAAACCTTAATTTATTTAATATTGTTTTCATTATTCTTCCTTTGCGTTCATAATGTCTTTACATAATTTTTGATTTAAGATAAACGTCTCTAAATTCTGATTTTTTTTGTTGAATTTATTGAGTGTAACATAAATATTTGTCTATTGTTTTTCAGTCGACTGCCGAAACTTATGAAGACAATACTGTCGTTAATATGAAAAAAAGTGAATTAGAAAATAATTCTAGGAGTAGTACAATAGACACACCAACAAATTTGTTATCATCATTAACCACAAGTACATCTTCGTCATCGTCTTCGTTTGAAAATCGACTCGCGGTGAAGGAAAAAGAGGTTAGTTATTGTATAATCATGTAAAACAAACTCAATATAACATGTAAAACAAGATTCACCGCTGCTTTTTTAGTGCAACGTTACAGTAGCTCAACATTGCAAACAAATGTCAGAGATGTGTTATTCGTTAGTCTAATGTCAAAATGATAAAATATTTGCTATGCAAAGCTTTACTTTCAATCTACCCTATTCTCACTCGTTTAGAATATAGCTCTAATGCTGACTATTTATGTATAAACGAATGTATACTAACTTATACTACAGTACAATATATTATGGTCTCTACTCTAGTCGTAACTTTTAAAGCTAACTCGTCTTCTCTTCTCTAAAAGATGAGTGAATTAATTGGATGTTTGTTTTTTGTTGATAGATCTCTCGGCTAGTGGTTGACATACAGAGGTTGCAGTCCAGTATAGTTAAACTCAAAGAAACTACCGCTGCACAGGTAATGAATGAATTAATATACTCTTAACCTAATATATGCTCAAGTAATTTAATGAATTTGGTGCTCAGGGGTTATAATTACTCTAATAGGTTAATTAGCTGTAAAAGTTTAATTATATATTAGTGGCAAATGAAGTGGCCGTACGCGCGCTCACTCATGTTGGGCTAATTAGTTTACTTATCCTGACTTAGAATTAAAAATCCTTTCTTTTTTAGTAATTTTCAATTTTGTTGTATAGATCTCTCAACTGGAAGAAATTTTAACCGAAAAAAATAGGATTATTAAACATTTAGAGGAGAAACTAGAGAAGCAACAAGATTACGGTGAAATTAAACGTGAACTCATTCTATTGAAAGCAGAGTTGGGTCACATTGGATCGAATGCAATGCGTGATCACAAGCCATTTGAACTTTTTTTGCTTGAAAAAACCAAAGCTCTACAATCAGAGAATACTGCACTCAAAGTGGCGAATGCAGAACTCGGAAATTCATTGCCTCGTCATTTAATGCCTCAATATTTGCCGCCGTTTCAAAATTTAGGTAATGTCGAGACATTTGGCTCATTGCTTGGCGAAGAGATCGTCAATTCATATGCTAAAGCATTCAAAAGAGAAGCAGTAATAGTTGCGAATAATGATCAGAACAGTTCAAATAACGCGACAGGTTCACCATCACCTCCACCCACTTCTAATGATGATGCAGACGCCAAGTCAACTGGCAGTGTTGGCACACCTACCAGTTCAAGTGCAATAGTATGTAATGATGAGCCCATTGTAAATAATAGTAGCGTTAGTCCGGTCAGCATTGAAATCGGTGGACTCAATACTAGAAGCTCACCACCAGTTTCAATAGGGACTACTTATGAAAAGCTTCAGCAACAATTACGTGTCAATGTTGAGAAATACATGAACGAAACATTGAACACACTTAATATATCACGATGTGTTCGTGAACTTCTTTCAGTACACAATATTGGACAGCGATTATTTGCTAAATATGTTCTCGGATTATCTCAGGGAACTGTTAGCGAACTATTATCTAAACCAAAACCTTGGGATAAATTGACTGAAAAGGGAAGAGATTCTTATAGAAAAATGCACGCCTGGGCTGCAGATGAAAGATGTATCTATTTTCTCAAAGCAATGGTTCCGCGGAAAGGTAAGAATGGTTCGTAATTTTATCAAATTTAGACCTATTTAGTGTCTATTCTTGAGTAAAATTATTTTTCAATGGATTTTGAATTTATGTTTCAAATTAACTTAAACTTTACGCTCAATTTAACATCGATTTACTTTTTCAAAAATCAAAGGTAAAGAGTCAACAACTTTCAAACAGGACGATCCGGCGGCTGAAGAAAGAATCGCTCAAATATTAAGTGAAGCGCAACGTTCAATGTTGAGCCCAAACAAAAATGGTAGTAGAGGTGGGGCTACGCCTCTGCTCAATGGCGATGCCATGCAAATTAAATGTGAAAAATTAAACGATACCACAAATGAAATTAATAGTGATAATAGTGATCGTGAAGAAAAATTAGATAGACGTTCACCGGGAAGTGCAGCTGCTTTGGCCACAATCAGTAATCTATACCGTGAGGACCCCTCTAATCTCGCGCGAAGAGTTCTCAGAAAGTTTGAAAACGATGACATACCTCAGGATATGATCGCGAGAATATATCAGGAAGAGTTGGCAAAACTGATTGGACAACAAGTTGAAGATGGGTTTAGACATCCTCATGGAATGGGTTACGAACGAACTCAAGATGAGATAAGACAAGCTCTAGCTATCTATCATCAGGAACTTTCACGTTTATCTCAAATCACTTCAGCCGGAGCTCATTCACCAAATGTTTCCAATACAGAGATTTTCGCGCGATTCACGGCTGCGTCTGCGGCGGCGGCAGCGGCTGGTCTTGTGAATGGAGCCAATTATCTCAGTTTACCTCATCTGATAGATCCTTCGCTACCATTGGACGCAAGAATGCGTTCTGAGAAACATACGAACGGAAACATTCGCGACACACGTGACACGTTTGCATCTTCGTCATCAAATTCAGAAACTGATTTGCGACACACGAGTGCCTTTTCACTTGTGAGGCCCAAACCAGAAGTCAGTAGTGGTCATAACAAACCATTTTCATCGACACCTCCATCAGGAGCTGCACAGAACGGGTCCGCATATAATAGCAGCAATAGAGAAGATTTGAATTCAGTGGAAGACTTGAGCTCTGCTGCTTCTCCTTTGCAAAGAATGCAGTCAATAACAAATTCATTGTTATCACAATCAGCGATTCCATCGGTTCCGTCGACACCAAACAGACCGGCAAAAGCAGTGTTACCGCCAATCACTCAGCAACAGTTCGATCAGTACAATAACTTAAATACTGAAGAAATTGTAAAGAAAGTAAAAGAACAATTAAGTCAATACTCAATTAGTCAGAGACTATTCGGCGAAAGCGTTTTAGGCTTATCGCAGGGCTCAGTTTCAGACCTACTCGCGAGGCCTAAACCATGGCATATGTTAACACAAAAGGGACGCGAACCTTTCATTAGAATGAAAATGTTTTTAGAAGATGAAAATGCGATTCATAAGTTGGTCGCGAGTCAATACAAAATAGCTCCCGAAAAATTGATGAGAACTGGAAGTTTTGTTGCCGGCGGTGCGAGTGCTCCTATCAGTCCAGTGGTCGCTTCGATGCAAAATACAACTTCTCCATCTATTAATTCTAGTTCATCGATAGCAGCCATTAAGTCTTCGAGTCTTAAAGCTCAAGATGTGTCACCGGTCAAAGTACTCGACATTTGCAGGCAATCGATTAGTCCCGGCTTTTCAGACAATGCTGGACATCGATCGAGTACTTCTACACCAGAACATCACAACACAAGCTCAGCGACGACTGCCATTCATTCATCAATTACAACATCGAACAGTATTTCGCGGCGTTTGTGTCCACCGCATAGTACTCACAGTACTTCTAATTATAATCGATCCTCATCTTCATCACTCGCTTATATACAGCCATCAGTTTATGAAATGGCAGCGCTCACTACTGATCTCGATACACAAAGTATCACTACCAAAATCAAAGAAACACTTATGGCTCACAATATCGGACAAAAGGTTAATATTATTATCATTATTAAATACAGTCTAATTATAGTTTCTATTTTGTCACCCAATTAGATCTTTGGAGAAGTAGTACTCGGTTTATCTCAGGGTTCTGTAAGTGAATTGCTTTCAAAGCCAAAGCCGTGGCATATGCTTAGCATCAAAGGTCGGGAACCATTCATAAGAATGCAGTTATGGTTAAATGATTCGCATAGTATTGAAAAATTGCAAACACTTAAAAATGAAAGACGAGAAGCAAATAAAAGAAGACGAACTCATTTGGAAGAGACAATCGGTGGCATAAAACCACACGATAACCATATTTACAACTTTTCCAACAATTTCAATACATCGCCAAACTCTGTAACTCACAGTTCATCAAAGAATCTAATGAATCGTTCATCATATGGCGCACCCGCTGCTAAAAAGGCAAGAATATTATTCTCTGAAGAACAGAAGGAGGCGTTAAGAGTTGCGTTTTCAATGGATCCGTACCCGAGCACCACAACAATCGAGTTCTTAGCAAATGAATTAAATCTATCGCTGCGCACAATCACTAATTGGTTTCACAATCATCGGATGCGTCTCAAGCAGATTACAAGCAATAATGATGACAACGGATCAAATCAGAGTCAATTGCCATATAATTTAGGCAGAGATGGCGTCAATTTCGATCCAATACAGTTTAGAGTATTACTCGCGCAAAGGCTGTCAGATATTAGAATTCATGGCGGCGGACATTCTTCATCTCCATCTCATAGATCAAAATATTCAAATATGTTTTCAACATCACCCGTCTCTTCACATATGTATGCAAATACCAATAGTTGTTCTTCTCCGGGATCTTCATTACAAGAGGATGAAATCGGAACTTTAGATCTAAGTATGACTAGTCAGCAAAATAAGAACCTAAATAGGCATTCTCTTTGTCTCAACGATGACTCAGATGGTAGTGTTGGCTCAGGTGATGAGTCCGTAGAATTAGATCTAAGCAAAAATTCCAGAAATATTGGAAGCAGTCGAAGAAAGCCTCAATTAGTGACCAGTTCGAGCTCAAGACGAAAACCAGCACAGCCTCAATGGGTTGATCCGGGACTAGAATTCTCCGGCGATGAAGACGATGACTATGCGGATGACGACGGTATGAGTGATGATATGATTGATGACGACGAAGACGCTTATGATTTAGTCACACATAGAGATGAAATCATAAATGGTGTTTGTGTGAGACAAACAGATTATGACATATTAAGAAATAGAAGAGATTCTTTAGATTACGACAACGACACCGTTAGGATAGAACCCGCGCCCGCTTTCGATAATAATTTCCGTTTATTGAAAAATGAAGCAAAAATTGCTGGAAATGAACGCGAAAACAATATCAAAAGACTAGAGAAATCAATCGAAGAGGAAGAGGAGGGTTGGGATGACGACGATATGGCCGATGATGAGATACAAAGACCTAAAATCGGTGGCATTAATGACGATAATGTTATGGAAGAATGTGTACAATAAAGCGGACAATGAATATGAAATATAGAGCAAATATTTCTCATGAGTCAGCAAAAGTTGCATTTAGTTTTATTATCGATTTATGCATTTTTCAATTGATTGATTGATAAAACGGAACAATCTTGGAATGAGAGTCCAAGTGCTTTCTCCCGGTGTAATAGATGAGTGGCCTTAAAGCTCATAAATGATCAGAAGAACATTATTTTAAAATCATAGTGATATACAGATATACAGTAGAATTATGTGGTCTTTTCAAGGTTTTGGGGTTTTTGTCAATTTTGTGATATACTTAATTGATGCTTAAATCGATGCCAATGCATACATATTTGTGTACCAGTACTCTAATTAAATCTAATATAAACCCCCTTTACTTTCTTTAACTGTATCACAAATGTAGTCTCAGATCATTTAATTGGCGATTAAGTTAAACTTTGATAAACAAAATGTACAGATCGTTATTCACTTATTATTATTATTTAAAGACAAAAAAGTTTTTCCTTAAATTTTTGCATTTTTATTATCAATTATTATTTCCAAAATAATTTTTCAGTTAGTTATCTATAGTCTGATTCTAATAGAGTAATGATAAGGTGATACAAAATCAATTGTATCGATAGTTGGAATTCTACTTAAGAGTGCAATACAGTAGTGTTTGATATTATTATTATATTCATAATTGTTTTTTTGGGTCAATTAATGCATTTGTTTGATGGCAGACAACAATTCAATTATATTGTTCTTCACATAAATATATACAACAAACTAGTCGTCGCTTTTTTGGTTTGGAAAAGTCTTTTCTAGTCTCTCTTTTTTCGCCCTATCGTTCCATAAATTTTGATATTCTAATGCTCTAAAAATGCTTCAATTTTTTGATCATACGCTGATCTGATACTATTCTATAGTATTCTGACGGCTCTGCAATTATATATTTAGCTTAACTTTCTCTAAAACCACTTTTATTATGGACTCAAGATTCGGGCGCAAAAAGTTTGAATCTTTAACTTCGAATAAAATAACAAATCCGGTGCATAAAAATAAATAGAAATACATAGGAATACATTTAAATACTATGCCCTTTGAAATCTTTCTATCGCTCACTTATATTAAATTTGACTCATACAGTACATTAATGGTCAATTGAACCTCAATTGAACCTGAATTGAACCTGAATTGAATCTGAATTGAACAAGTTATATAATTTATTCTATAAAATACTGTATATTATGCATTCAAAATGAAGCCAAAGATATAAAATTGATTCGCGAGACATTGGATAAATAATTTTAGAAGACTTAAAGACTTAGATTAATAAATCCAATAAACAGTAAGAAATAACTCAAATTCTTATTCGTATTTAAAAAAGTTATAAATAAAAGTTATTACTTATGAAATGTAATATTGATAGTAAGGCATTGAATTTTGAGCTGAATATTGAAAGCTCTGAATAGGATTTGTACAAATTGTAATTTATAAAAATACAAAATTAATTAATTGAACAGATTTTGATGGATCGGTGCTTTATTTGACAGTAAAAGCACTTTTCATTCAAAATGCTTACTGTTATAATAATTATAATATTAATTAACATTATTTTATAATTATCTCTTTTAATGTAAAATAAAGTAATTAAACAGTTTTACTGTTCGGGGGTTTAAAAGATTGAAAGCTTGTTAAGTAGATTTTGAATTGAAATGAATATCTTAAATATTGAATATATTCGCCAATCATTATGAAACTCAAAATAACTTATATTTGCCAACAAAGTTGGTTTGTAATTATTATTATTATTATTATAATTATTATTACTATGAATTAATTGATATTTTAAAGTCAATAATGATTTGATTAATATAAATATGTGGTGTTTTTATCATATGTTAAACGCACTTAAGAGATAAATCAATTATCAAACATAAATTGATACTTTTTGTACGATTTTGTCTTTATTTACAAAGCAAACAATTAATGAAAAATTGAATGAATATATGATTATAAAATAGTTGCTCTATTATGTGATTAGTTATCTAATTGATAAACAAAATAATTTATTATTTAATTAATTATAATTCAAATTATGATTTCCCGGTTCAACATTAGGGGTAATAATAGATCGCAATTTAGCTAAATATTCAACTTTTTAAAATCTATTAATAGTAACGTTGAAATTGAAATTTTGTGTATAATTTATTCAGTATTACTTTGAATTGTAAATTAATATTCAATTTATTTCATAATTCATTTTCGATTATGATATTCACATAAATGCGTTTCATTATTCAGTAATTATTAATGTTAAATATATATTATAATAATAATAAGCGAATGAAAAGATGAGTTTTCTTCTCAATACTTTAGTAAATACTGCATTACTGTAAAAGCTTTTAGCAATACTATTGTGACAGTTATAACAGTGCACTCAATACAACACTTATAGACAAGTTTAGACACGAGTTTAGACACAAGTTTAGACACTTCTAGCAATTAAGCTTATATTTAAATATTATTATAACAGTGTTTTAGTTGAATATAACACACATTAACAGATTGATTAACTTATTATCCAATAATAAGTAAAACAAAAAACAAAACAAATTGAAAAGTGTTTTTATCTTAACCATATTGTGCTAAAAAGTCATTTAAAACATTGAGACATTTTCACCAAATTAGTGGACATGACATGACTATTGTGTGATACATTTGGAGCTTTATTGCCTTCATTTCATTCTTTTCTCTATTATTAAAACATATTATAATTATTATTATATATAACCCGTTGCCTTATTATCAAAAAATACAATTTCAAAACAATAAATACACACAATTATTATATATTATACCGAAAAACAGCAAATATACCGATTATGTCGTCGCTGGAAAGTGTCTGTTATATAAGTTATAATATATATGAATATATAATTAATATTCTGCTCATTGCTGTTGTTGTGTCCCATTTTTCCATTTTATAAAATACAATCCAATAATGTATATCTTATATCATATAATGTATTATCAAATGTAATTTCTGCTACAATTATAATTAACTATTGATTTGTCAACTTTTTCCCGACGCTCTTTCATTCGTGTGTAATGTTTGATATTCTCCACAATTCTCATACAGTATTTGCTATTTTTACTTCCATTACTTAATTCGATTATTAATAAAAAAATACTTATTATATTAATTAAGTCTATTATTATTTATTTATTGTAATCAAATTTCAATTCACTTAACTATCATTAAAAGTTTGATCAAATTTTGTTAAACTTATGGCTTAGAATCACTTCAAACAAACCAATCATTGAAATAGAAATATCTATAATTTATGTAAAACTTATAAAATTCAATCATTTTCTGCATTAACTTTATTTCAATATGATTTTTGTGTACTTCTAAACTGCCTCTAAATTAATGAGTTTTTTAACCTTTTATTTGGTAGTAATACTAGTAATGGTTAATCTAAATTCGATTTTCATTTTATTATCGTTATTCATCGCTATAAAACATGTTTATTCAAACGGAACTTTAGTTTATCCTTATTTTTAGCTCAAATCATGTCACGCAAAAGTTTAAACAGAGATAAGATTTCAAGAATTTAAAGGATAAGATCAGTGGTTAAACAAAAATCAGATTTTAAAAAATTCAATTAAGAGTTTGGTTATTAAGTGAATACCAATACAATATTGAATGGGGGAAAAAACTTATTTTCAATATCAAATAATTACAATTATAAGACTATTTTGTCGACTTTAAAACACAAAATTTGATTCTAAATTATTTCTTATTTTCTCATTATTATTTTGATAATGAAAAACAGTTTTCCATATTGTTAGCGTTACATTTCTTTATTCGTTTTCAATAAAGTTAACAATTTTTCATACTCTGTTCGTATCAAACTTATGATCTGTTGTAGATTTTTATTTCATAGAAAAATAATTAGTAGTGTTGGGGTATATCGAGGTTTTGATAATCTCGAGTCTCAATCGTGAAACACATTCAAGATCGAATCTCGAAATTTCTTCAGCGTTAAAATCAAGAATATATTTATCTGAATAATCCCAAAAATCAATCATTTCATCCCACTATTCGAATCGAATGGAAAAAGTTTCATATTAAATAAGCTTAGTCTGTATTTGAGCATTGAGTTGAAAAACGAAAGTTTCATTGTTTTAACTTTAATTAACAAAAATCAATTTCTTGATCAAAAACCATAAAAGTTTAAAACTAAATCAAACGTAAACAAAAATATCAATTCCACAGATAAAATTCTAAATTTTTAATTGAGAAAATATCTTTTTGTTAATTGAATTTAAAACTAGCAAACTCTCGTTTTTCAACTTATTACTCGAATACAGGCTAAGCATTTTTGAAAAAGCTCATTGTGAATGGACTTTTGCAAAGGCTTCATTTGGCCAAATTTTAGTAGTTTTCATTCGAATTGAGAAAAATGCTGTAATACTCTTAAATAATATTCAAAAAATAGTAAAAATTCGATGATATTGTGGTCAGAATTGCAAAAATAACCATAAGTACACAACAGTTTTGTTATTTTACTAATTTTTTCGTATAAATCTTTGAAAAAATTGCATTATTTTTTTCGAAATTGAAATTCGAGACTCGAGACCACTTCGATCGAGACTCGGGATGAAAAATTTCGATCGAGATTCGAAACCCGATACACAGCACCATTAATAATGTTTGAAAATATTTATGATAGCAAAGAAATTTATAATCTTTATAACATTATAATTGTAACTCAAAATATATTTTAGTTAATCGTTATCTTCATAAATATTTTAATACTAAAAAAAGGTAAGACTTGAATATAAAACTTTGAATGAATTTTAAAAATCAAGAACATAAATGATTGATTGATTAATTGGTCTGATTTCATTTATAAAATTTAATTTTTTGCACTCATTGTATTAATGCAAAAAAATTTACATAGAAAGGTGATAATTAATGTTATTCGCTTATAAAATGGCAATAAAATATATTAGGATTTAGAATTTATAGATATTACAATTGATAGTAAGAACAGATAAGTCGACACAATTTATTGGTTTTATGACATGCAATAAAAAAAAATCTAAAGCATTGACTAATTCGAAATGTTTGGAAAGTTTAAATGTCGAGAAAAAGTTAATTAAATTTACAAAAAGCTAATTGAGAACCCAGTTTAATGAGATATATTATTTTCTATTTGAAATTTAAAAATAAATTTCATGGTTTAACATTTATAATGAGATATTGATTGAATTTTCTCACAAATGATAAAACTGATAACTAGAGACGAAACAGATAGTGAAAATCGGTATCAAATCAAGAGAAATCCAAAGCTCTGCTTCTTTCTAAGACAATTTCTCTCAATCCAGCTTTTTTTTAAAAATTTCGCCAAAAACGATAATTTCTGAAAAATAAATCACTGATTAAGACAATAAAAAACTCTTAGCTTAAGAAAACTAGTATTACAGTTTCTGTAGAAGTATTCCAATGTTTAATAGCCAAAGCCTATATTTTAGTGAAATTAGGTTATTCAGTCTCGATCGCAATTTAAACTTGAGACTAGAGTCTCGACTATTTCTCAAAATATATTTCACTCAAAAATCGATAGTGAGTTTATTAGAGAATTTAATAGCATTGAAAGCTATGCTAAATTTTTTAGTACATTTAGAATACGAGTTAAACCAATGAATAGGATATTAATATGAAAAACAGGTTAACTCGAGATAGAATACTTTCGAATCCGTCTATTCATATCCTTATGAAAAATTGCCGACTCGTACAAATCCAACAAAAGCCAAGTCAGAAATAATATAAGTTCCAGATATTGATACAATTTGTTTACTTAAGTTTATTTTTAAAAATCTTTGGAATAGTTGAATTAATTTTACCAAATTTTAAATTCGAGACTCGAGGATGGCTAGATCGAGATTCGAGAACCGATACCCTACACTTCTGAATAATAGGCATTTGCTTACTTGCTTAAAAATTGTGTTTTGCCTGATGCTTGCTCATTTGTGATAATCTGTGCTTATTTTGAAATTTTTGAGCTGAATTATAACTAAAAATAGCTAGTTCATATTATTGTTCCTATTTAAGTGTGAAAACTGGATTTTTATCTCAATATAGTTCTAAAATTGTTTTAAATGAGTTAGTCAATTTATTATTTGAAAATACGGCTCCCATGCCGAAAGAGTGCCTACAGGTTATGTTGTTCATAAGCTAGCTTTGAGCTTAAGCTCAATTTTTAGCTTTTGTGAGCTTGTGGCTTGAGCTTCAAACTCATTATGT